>PVKM010005530.1:0-47503 GCA_004027735.1 Carollia perspicillata
AGGGTCAAATAATAGATAACAAAGAACTCTGAAGGCCTATCTTGAGTCAGGGTCAGATAGTTAAAGAGCCATCAAACTTTGAGGAACAAACTCACTTCTTGCTTGCACCCTTATTTAATTGAGAGCATTCTAAACAAAAGCAGGTTTCACAGTATTTTACATATTCTTTCTTATGCCTGATTACCCCAGAAACAGCTCTAGCCAGCAGAGGGCTGCACCCCCTCCCAGTAAAGATTCTGGCTTAAGTGGATTAGAGCCAGGGAGCACTTCTCCCAGATGGAAAGAGGACTCGCATAGCCAGGGGGGTTGAGGGTCCTTCACCCTCACTTTGCTGCAGCCCCCACTGAGTTCTTCCTAGATGGCCACCCACAAGTGATCGTGTCTGGCATGGGTTGCCCCTCCTCTGAGGGGTTGTACCCATAGACTCTGACTAACTGACCAAGCGTTGGGGGCTAGAGATGGCAGGAGCAGCACTCTTGCCAGGGACATAAACTTTGTTTCCTCAGTGGCTCACAGTCCGGAGGTTGCTCACTCAGCCTTAGCCACAGGGGGCGGTTACAACTCCTGAAACCAGACAGAGTGGTTCCCAAGATCGGGGTAAGTAGCAATGTTACTATTGTAGAAAGGAAGCAACTGAACAAAATGATTAGTAGAATTTCATGGCACCGTTTCAACAAATTCCCCCCACTTCTGGGAGTCCAGACTGTCAGTTAGTTAATTAAAAATAAAGCATGTTAAACTTTGTTTTAAAAAGAGTTAAAAGTAGTAAATACCGAAAGGTTTTACAGTTTTTCTCATCTGCAAAAACAATTATTATTTTCCTTACATTTGAACAGTTTACCAAGTGCTTTTACATGTATTTTCTCATTTGGTGTGCTCCTCATATCAACATTAGAATGTAGAAAGTATTAGTCTCCATATGCAGAGCATGAGGCTCTGAGCACTTAAGGGATTTGCTCACAGACTCACAGAAGTGGTACAGGCAGATGTTGAGGGCCCTACCCATTGTGTAAACCTAGTTTGTGGAAGAAGTTTCCTGCAGTGCCAGGCTGGCCCGTAGTTTTCATATTGTGTCAGTTCCCATCAGTTGGTAGTGGTTGCCTATTGTGATGTGTCAAGAAGGATTCTGAGGCTGAGTCTGGATTCAAGTAGGAGTATCTTGTTTACTTAGCAGCATCTGTCAAGACATAGATATGAGGGGCGGTAACAGGACTCCCACATGTTTTCCACATATGCCCATTAGTGTTTGAAAGCATGGGCTTTGGAGGTTCATAGACCTACCTTAAGACTAGACTCATCCTCTCCACTCAACATTCTGGGCCTCAGTTTCCTCATGTACTATCCAAAGACCATAAAAGCACTGCAGTTGTTTCTTTTATTTCCCAACCTAAATTTATTTTCACATGAAAAGAAGCTGTCATCCTCATGTAGAACAAATCATTCAGAGAAAAATATTAACAGTATCCACTCTAGGCTTAACAATTCAATCAGTAAAGTAGCAATGTACAATAGGGAGGGCTGGGGTTAGAGGTAGGAATCCTGGGGTCTGACCCAATTCTGCTTTGATAATTTGTTCTAGAGCTTCAGAAATGTGGAAGGGTTGTCATTCCAAAGGGAAGTCCAGTGGGATGTACTGATCAGAGAGTCTATCAGACACAGGCTGGAGTGAGTTGATGGTACTGAAAATCAGCAAGGAACTGCCCAATAGAATTTATCAGCCTTCCTTAAATGTCTGTTCTGTTTGTCAGTCTGGATGGGTTCTGTATGAGCTGTGTCATCATGAGCAAGTCAGTTAAGTTTTGGAAATAATCATTTCTGAATCTGTAAAATTAGTTGTTGAAACAAAATTCTTGAAGAAAAGTAACTTTTGCTCTGGCCAGGTGGGCCAGTTGGTTGGAGCATCGTCCCATGCACTAAAATCGTGTGGGTTCAATACCCAGTCAAGGCACTTAGGTTGCAGGTTCAATCCCCAGTTGGGGCATGTACAGGAGGCACCAATGGATGTTTCTCTCTTACATCGATGTTTTTCAGTCTCCTCTCCTCTCCTCTCCTCTCCTCTCCTCTTCCTCTTCCCTTCTCTCCCTCTCTCTCTCTCTCTCTTTCCTCACCCTTCTCTCTCTGCCATCAATAAACATATCCTCAGGTGAAAATAAAAAAAAGAGTAAATTTCATATTGGGGACAAGAATACAGGAACTATTTTTGTCAGTTTCCCAATTTTCTATAGTGGCACATTGTCTTTATAATAATGAAAATAGTAGTATTTAACGTCTGTTTGGAATGTTGTTCTTCTTAGAATCGACTTATTTTTTCTCTTATTTTTCCATTGCCTTTGTTTCCCTTGATTACTTTTTAAAGCTTTTGCAGTGCTTTTATTTTTGTATATTTTAATTTTTGTAAGCAGCTGCAGATTCCTTGCAGAATTTGGGGTGCATGTGTCTTGTGTGCGTGTTTTGTGTATGACAATGATGGAGGTATGCCAGGAAATGTCCCACCCTGAGACACATGCTCCTCGTGCCTAAAGTTCCACTTTCCTTCTAATAGGGGAATCTCTTCCTCTCCTTTGTGTTGTCCTTTCCATTACAAATGCTCCTGGGAGGGACAGCAGCTTAAGTCCTCCAAACTTGGAGCAGCAGAATTCATTAGAGGTTTTCCAGAACTTACAAGAATAGCTTGACAGTACCTAGGCCCCTCATAGCTTGACAGTACCTAGGCCCCTGAGGAGGGTGACAGGGAGCCTGGAACTGGTCTCAGTCAAAAGCTACGACACAGAAAGACCACCTTTAGAACCCCTCTATCACAAAGCACAATGTTTTATATTGGATACCTGTCAACCATTAAAAGCATTACGTTCATAGGAATTCATTGCTTAAAATTGGTATTATAAACACAATTTAGATTTTAAAATATCATCATAAGTAATAAAATCGCTACTACATGGTCAGAGGTCAGGTGAGCTCAGTTTTGCTCATGATCCACAACACGCAGATGGTGTGTGCTGTCTTACTCCTTAAATCTGGGCAGGTGTGTTTCAGAGTGTTTTTGACCTTACGTATTTCTAATTTTCCCTTTTGATTGTGCAAGTGTTGTGAGATCCAACAATAATCAATGAAGGAATATACACATGTAATACTCATTTTACATAAGTATACACATACACACATAAGACACATCGAACAACCCACATGTCTTGTTTAAGCTGCTCTTTTAGGAAGATTTATAACACTTTGCTTTACAAAGAAAGTTTAAGTAAGAGAGAGAAAATGAAAGAAAACAGTGTCTGTTCCCTAGTGCAATTACTCTGTCAAATACCCCCCTAGGGAAAGGAATTTGCTCTTATTGTGAAATAAATTAATATAGAAACCAGACTCCTGCAGTAACTTTTCTTTATCCCCAGGCAGTATTTTCCCACTACTGCTCTCAAAATTCACTTTTGGCAACACCCATATGGAAGGTTGGAAATAGCTGGAAATTATACGTTAGCATTTTAAATATATTCCCAATTCCAAAACTGTTAGCAGCTCCCCAAATTATCAGGGTGTGTACAATCATTTAGAGATTGCCCCAGAAATCAATTGCTCATCTCCTTCATCCTCAGAAGGGAAAGAGCTTTCTCGCACCACCCTTTCGACTTCCACAAATCAGGATTTTTGTCTCAGCAGCTGCCACTTGCCCAGAAAATTTGGAAGGACAAGGCCCATTGGGCTGCAAGAAAAGTGCAGAAATGGCCAAGCTCAGTTAGTCCTTTTCCAAAACCCACAACTCAGCCTTCCCTGAGCACCTTCGCTGCCCTCGCTGCCAGCGCGAGCCCCTGTGACACCTAATTAGGCATTCCCCGCTCAATTAATACCCCATTAGCCTCACACTCTGTTAACATCCAACCACTGGACACAATTCTCTTCACCTCAGCCAGATTATGAATGAATTTACAATCAACTGCTGGAATCCATGCCAGCTAAAATCCACTCTCAGCCAACCTTAAATCCACAACATAGGAGCACTAGGTGCAGAACTGAGTAGAGGAAGTCTTAACCAAACTACCCAGTGAAGCAGGGTCTTCGGGAGGAAGTTACTCAGGGGGAGGGAGTGGGATCTGGAACATACAGTGCAAATTGGTGGTAAGCCTGGAAACGAAGACAGTGACTGAATGTCCCATGTGGGCCTTTGTGGTTGAAGTGTCCGTGGCCGGCCTTTCCCTGTCACAGGCGCCTCGATGACGAACTAGTTCAAACCTCCCTCCCTCTGCCACTCCCTCAGAGGCAGGTATTTCTGTCTCTAAGTGAAAAAATTACAGCGAAACAGCAACAACTCACATTTACTAAGTTCTTACTCTTTGCCAGGCTTTTATTTAAGGGCTTTATACATTGTAACTTAATTCATGCAGACCTAATGGCAGATATCATTACTATCTCCATTTAATGGGAAAGAAAACAGAGACATATGATCATAGATATTTCTGTAAAGAATAGAGAGGAAGCAATTCTTACAGATCACAGGCACCATGTCCTACACTATGATCATCATATGCTAGAAAGATATTTAAATGCTAACAAGTTCAATAATAATAAGGATCATTACCTACCATTTACAAAGGACATACTATGTTCCTTTGGATGGGTGTGTATCAAAGAGTAGTGTATCTGTACTCTTATTTTTGGAATCATGCTGACTCCTGTACTCACAAATGAAACAATGGTGGCAAGATGATAAAGTGGTTAAGAGCAAGCTGGTGGAGTCAGACTGTCTGCCATCAAATCTTAGCTCCACCATTGCTGGCTGTGTGACCTTGCACAAACTACTTGACCTCTCTAAGCCTCATCTATATGAGGGGTGACCCCAAAAATCACAATTATGTTCTGCAGAGCAAGCCCTCCTGTAGTATAGTATTCTCCTGCTAGGTAAGTGTTCTAGGAACCCATTTGTATCAGTGTACCAGCTGGTGTTTTTGTCAGAAGCTGCGTTCGGCTTCAGTGAATTTTGAAAGACATTCAACATGTTTGCCCATTTCATGATGGGTGATTTACAAACTCACCCGCCCAGACTGTGCTGAGTGTTCAGCAGTTTTTGACCAAAAATGGCATGACCCCCATGACCTGCCCTGCCCTGCCCTCCCTCTTCACTGTTTCTCATCCCAAGTAACTTCCTTTTTGTTTCCCCTGATGAAAAAAGTCCTCAAAAGGAAACGTTTTGCCGATGTGGAAAAAGTGAAACAAAAAATGGCAGGAGTACTAAACACATCAAAATCAACAATCTCAAAAGCTGTTTTGAGCAGTGGGAAAAAAGTCTTGGTAGGTATATGGCATCACATGGAGAGTACATTGAAGGTGACTGACATTTAAACATGTAAGAATAAATGCACAATTTTTTATAAATACATTTTGGTTTCCTTGGATCCCCCCTTGTATACTGAAAATAATAATGGTGCCTACTTGATGGGGCAGTCGTAGGAAAAAAGGAGAATATTTAAGAAAGGTGCTTATAACGGGGCCTGGTGCATAGTGGAAGTTAAATAAATGTTGTACTGAGTCTCTGCTGTTGACAGAGAAAAAGACTCCAATAGCCGATAGGCAGGCTGGTCAGTGTGACCACTCCACTAAAAAGGTAACTGGTCACATTGTGGTTTGATACTAATAATCATTAAGAAACAACAGAGTTTTCTTTTTTTATGGTGCTGAGTTAATTTAGTTTTACTGGGCATTTAAGAGAGCACATCTTTTGACATATTTCTGGTATTTTCTGTAAATCGCATGGACTGAAAGAGACAAGTTCACTGGATGGGGTGAGGGGAGGAGGGGCTGCGGAAACCAAGAATGGAAAACATTGTAAAATTCTACAAACTTATAAGTAGATTTCCGTAAAAGGAGTATTAAGGCATTATATCCTTTTCTATTAATTCTTACAAATAATACATGCTCATTGTACAAAGTTTAGAAAACAGAAAAAAGCACAAAAAATGTTTAAGCAAAAAGAAGAATATTCTCTCCCATTGCCTTACCACTGTTACCTCTCTGAGAACAGGCACTCACCCAGTAAGCACCAGCATGGCCACACCGGTTGAGAACAGAAGGCATCCATTCTGATTGGTTAGTGCCTGCTGGAACAATTGTTAAGTATTTCAAATACTAAATTATCCCTATGTTTGTGTGTGTGTGTTTCATTACTGCATATTTATTTTTAATAATATTTGGAACATATTGAACATTGGTTTATTCAGATTTTTAAATTGCTTTTACTACTTATATAATGAACTTCTCCTGTCATTAGGCCTTGCTTGAGGGCATCATTTTAAAATCATCTACTAATAATGCAATGGAATAGACACACCATGATTTATTTATCCATTCTATTACTGTTCAATATTCATAGAGCTTCCAATTATTTTGTTATTATGAATATCTTTGTACATAAAACTTTGAATAGCTAATGTGTTGTCATTGGAGGCACATATTTACTTCCAGAGCAAAATAACATTGTAATTTTAGAACAAGTTGTTACCTCCACAAATCACTGGGTTAGTTGGTATGTTTGTGGTGGTTCTGCTACAAGGATTCATACAAGCCTTACATATACCATTAAATGTAAATGAATGTAAAAGTGTCCTATAAATGGTAAGTTGCTATAGAACTATACTTATTGTTATCATTTATGGTAGTATTAGTGTGATCAACCGCTAACATCACCAACTCTCTGGATTCCATCATGACTGTTAGCCGTATAGGACATTTTAGGGCTCATAACAACAGATTTATTGCTCACTTCAAGACTATCAGGGTGCTTTTTTTTTTTTTGGCCTTCATGTAATAATACTGTATATCCTTTTCCTGACCCCCATTTGATGATTCCACTATTGCAAACCCTAAATTTTGACATAACAAGCATAAAAACACATTTCATTAAACACCTGTCCAAGTAAGAGCAAAAAAGAAAGTAAAATGGACATCTGTAATAGCCGTTTAGCATGCATTCTTCCCCCTTTTGGATATCAAGACCCTGAATTTCTGACTTGGACAAGCCAACCCTCCAAAAGAGATACAGGGGTGGCTCCCTGAGGGCTTCAGTTACCCAGCATCTCCATCCCCAGCCAGTGATTTGCTCAGGGGTGGGCATATAGCCCAAAGTGAGCCAGTGAAACCCAAGGTGTTTCCAGCAAAGTAAAATCACTATTTCTTCTGGGAGAGCTACAAGAAGGGGCCGTCACGTTTTTTCTGGATTTGTTGGTGTGAACATCAGGAACTGCTGACATCAGCTTCCTATCATGATGGGAAGCCCAGAGCCTTCTAACAAACTATGAGGTAGAACCTGAGCGTAGCGTCAGCACTAGACAAGGCCAAGCAGAGGCAGGAGGAAACTAGGCCAGACTTGTAGTTTGGGAAGACTAACCTGAAAACCCTCCTATTACAAATATCTAGACATGCTGCATATGCATTATTTTCTAAATGCAAGTCTGAGCTAATTCAGAGGAGAAAAATATACTGGGGGAGAAAGAAAGGAAGGGGGACAATGACGGGGGGGGTATCAAGTCAGAAGTTAGCATTCTTATTCTCAATCCTATGAAACTGGAGTGGTAGAAAATGAGTAAAGATCATGAAAGGTGAGCTCGTCAGCTCAGCTCCCCCACGTAGAGCATAATGAGTTAGTCATGGTAGTCAAATGAGAGATGGCCACCTCTGTCTTTCTAAATGGTCAAGGAAAACACTTCAGTAAGGGAGAGGAGTGACCAGCACAGCAGAGGGAGTTGGAGATGGGGTTTGCTGAAAGAGATCATTGTCAGGAGTGAAAGGAAATGATTCCCAGGCCTTGTTAAGACATCTGTTTGGTTACCTAATAATATAATTTTCAGTACTTTCAAGCAAGTGTCACTTAGGCTGACTCTCATATTTAAGCTGTAATCCTTGCCAAATGTTAATGACGCTGACTGTACATGAGATAATCAATTATTTTCAGCAGCTTATTTCTTAAACATTATGCCGGTCATCCTGATTATTAGATTAAATACTAGCTTGGTGATAGATTCGCCTTTTAAGTTTTCTCTCTTAAAAAGAGCAAAATTAGGAAATCAAAATACACCCCACCTAGATTTTTCAGTACTTGGTGAAAGTTAGTGATGATGCATTTGTAGCCGAGCTTTCATTTAAACACGGAATCTGCTGACCTTGAATTGCAAAGCAATTTCTTGTCCCTTAAAAATTTGGAACGTATAAAAATTGTATTAGATCAATTATTTTAACTAGTTTTGTTAAAGTTTATCTGTCTCAGTTTGGTGTATTGGTATTAAAACCCATTATCTCCTTTAGTCTCATGTTCCCTCTTTAATAGTCATCTAAAGTATCTACTACTTTTAAAGGTTTTGAGCTCTGCTACCTTCACTGAAAATAATAATCTGTGCTTTGACTAATGTGAGTGACACTTCAGAGATGGGCTGAAGAAACACATCAGGATGGACTTCAGCTCCTCCTGCGAGGACCTCTGCTCCCCCACCTCCAGCAGAAGAGCATCGCGTTGTCCTCGTGCCAACCCACAGACTTTCTGCCTGATGGAGGTCCAAGAGGAAACACCAGAGCTGACTACTTCAGTCCAAAGCAGGGTTCCCTGACGCCCGGTCCTCAGCAGGGTTTCAGGAACTTCATGAATCCCCTAGAACAGTATGAGAGAGTCTGGGTGCAAGCGTGTGGGTACATTTTTCTGGTGTGGGCTTTATCAGATTCTCAAAGGAAGCTCTGATGATGATGATGATGGTAGTGGTAGTAGTGATGCTAAGATTTTGAACCCCTAGCCTATGAAATGGTATTTTGTTTAGGTTTACTTCAAAAGGTAGGGGAAGCCACATGTAGGAGGTAATAATTTTCAAAGTCATTTGATGAGCATATGGAAGGTCCTATGCTCCACAATAAAAAGTTTTAAGCCTACATAAAGAAATGCTGCACAAGTCTGGGTTCACCACTCTCCTGGACCTGTGAGGCCAGGTCATGAGTGTCTGCTTCCAGTACCAAGTGGTGTGTCTTAGGTAGGAAGAGAAAGATTTAAAAAGAACCACTATTAAGGAGCATGATCAAAGCATTCTGCAATAGTTCCAGCTTACCATGCATAGAAACAGCTGACTGCAGCCCAAAAGTGACTCAGACACAAGGGATCCCAAGCATCCAAGACTTTCTGTCTCCACTCTGCCAGGAAGTACACAGCCAGGCAAGTCAAACTAAGAAGACTTGGTACCAAAGGTGACCTAGACTTGGCCTCTCCTCAAGTCAACTCCCCAAAGTTACCCAGGATGCTCTAAGGCCAGAACCAAGCAGCCTGTGGGGAGGCCCTCCAAGGAAACCTGTAGTTTCTCTATAGGATGTAAAGTTTAGGGGCACCACCAACACAGAAACCTCCATGGAACTGGCGTGGGTGTGACTGTTGCTCCGATTGCCCTTTTGCACTGCTTCTTGTATTTGAACCACCAAGCTGTCCCCATCTGTCGCCAGCCTCCCTTTCTCTATGTTGGTTCCCTACCTGCAATCTAGCCTTTCCAGCTCATTTCTCTGGTTAACCTTCATTTGGGCATTCATTCATTCACTCAGCAAGTATCTACCAGCCACTAGAAGGCCTTGGCTAGAAGCTGTGCAGTCACCAAAAAAAAGTCATGATCCAGGCCCTGGATACCTAAATATGTAGCTTTCAAACCACAAGGTCAAGACCTAAAAAAACACATGGCTCCTGAAAACATTATTATAACACCTGCCTTAAATCCAAGGTCTTCCCAGTGTAAAGAGATTCTAGTGCTTCTGAGTTACACCCCTGGTTTGAGTCACATTCCTACACAGGCTGGTCAAAAAAATAATATTCTCACCCTGCCTGAGAACCAGGCAACGTCTCCATAAAGGACCACTCCATGTGCCAAACCAGGGCCTGAACCTGCAATCCAGGCATGTGTCCTGACTGGGAATCAAACCAGTTACTTTTTGCTTTGCAGAGAGACATCCAACCCGCTGAGCCACACTGGTGAGGGCTTTTTTTAAACATTGATACGGTGGCAGTCCCTGTGTCTCATACCATACATATATCATTTAGTCCTCATGACAACTCTATGAAGTACTTACCACTACATTCTTACAGGTAAAAAACTGAGATTTGGAGAATTTCATAAAGGTAGTAGTAGCAAAGCTAAGACCAGGCTTCTGACATCTGTTCTGTGTGTCTTACACGTACTTTATGAAAGTTATATTTTTCTGTAAAGTTTCCTAAGACGCCCAGATGAACTTTATACATCAGATTAAGCCCCTGGGATGCTTGTAACATCTGCTCACTGACCATTATTTCCCTACGAAAAGTAGCAAGAGTTAGAGAACATACCAAGCAATATTTTAAAAAATTCATTTATTCATTCAACATTTATTGAGCCTCTACTATGTGGCAGATGCTCTACTGGGATGCAGAGTGTAAACATCATGTTGGCCCTTTACCTGCCATGCATGGAAAGATGCCAGAGGACATCAAAACCCTGAAACTCCTGTAGAATAACCTTGACACTAGCCACATGTCTTCCACATCCTGTGCCTCCCCTTTCTGGGGCTTTTCCTCTTCTTTTTTTCTGATACACAAAGCACTCATGCTCTCCACCCCCATTCCCCCATCAAAATTTACTTTAAGGACAGACCTTGATCAATTATTTATACTTTGGTGGGAATTTCATTGTCTGAAAAGGCATCTCCCAAGCTTTTAAAACCCCAACTTTCAATGGGAAAAATAGAGTGGTTCTTTATTAAAGAAATTCCAGACATCAGCAAGCGTGGCTGAAATTACAACTTAGAAACAACCAAAATGCCTTCCCAGAATCGTATTTAATCCATGAAGGGATTTGGAGGAAAGCATGTTTGAGAAAAAACAATTACAACCCAAAATGTTATTATCTGCCCTATCTTGTCTTCTTTATTTATTGGAAGAAGCTGCATTCTTGTTTTCCTGAGATCTGTGGCACGATCTTTCCAAGATAATTATTTCCAGAATTTCACCTGCACCAAATTCCTACTGTAGCAATTCTCTCAGAGGAGATCAAGCTCCCCAGGTGGGACATGGAAACAATATGTAGTTTGAGAAAACATATTCAACATTATGTTTTTATCATTGAAAAATGAAAACACAACCATTATTTTCATAGCACAGAAACTAAAGTCCAAAAAAAGGGTCTTAGCTGGTGGATACACAGAAGACAGTGATTATTTTAGAGTTTTTATTTTGTTTTATTTTTATTTTTATTTTTATTGTTGTTCAAGTACAGTTTTCTGTCTTTTACTCCCAGCCCAGCCCATCTCCCCACTCCTCCCCACCTCCCTCCCCTTTCCACGCCCCCCCTAGTTTTTGTCCATGTGTCCTTTATACTAGTTCCTGTAAACCCTCCCCCTTTTCCCCTGAAATTCCCTCCCCTCTCCCCTCTGGTCACTGTCAGTCTGTTTTCTATTTCAGTGTCTTTGGTTAAATTTTGCTTGGTTGTTTGTTTTGTTGATTAGGTTCCTGTTAAAGGTGAGATCATATGGTATTTGCCTTTCACTGCCTGGCTTATTTCGCTTAGCATAATGCTTTCCAGTTCCATCCATGTAGAGGATACTGATTTTTTATGGAGATGGTGGAGGTAAGGGGAGGTGATAAGGAGTGTATCACAACCCTGGCAGTGAAGAAATGGAATTTAGGGTATATCAAAATAACACATAGGCTTTAAAACGTTGAAAAACACTGACCTATTTTGTGCTCAATTTACATGTTGAATGAGTAAATAAATGTGTTTTGTTTCCACCATCCCCAGCAAGTTCATACACATTTTCCTACTACCAGATCCCTTCAATTAAATCCTCTGCATCTCCAGAGGAACCAGCCACAGTGGCCCTAGTCATGTCTTAACCCCATACAATTGTTTTGAATCACCCTACAGATTTCAACTTCTGTGGCTGTCATTATGTCACACTAAGTGAAAGGTGGACTGTGGTGCCTAATCCCAAAATCCAAAGCCAGTGCAACTGGCACAACCAACCACACCACATCAGAGGTCTGAAGGACTGACTTAAATCTTTACGGCCTAGTGCCTCGGATCCAAACCAAGAGCATACAAACTAGGTTCCCTCCACAGTAAGCAGCTTCCAGTTATTTAAATTTTATAGCAACTTGGGTGTCTTCTCTATGAAGTCTCTGATGTAATCTCCTCATGCTGGGCCTTGATCCAACACCTCTACCAGCAACCTAGCCACCAGCTCCCCAGCAGTGGCAATGGCACTCGGGGACTCTGGGTGATTTGTCACAAGAACCTGGTCTTCCTGCTTTTCTGAGGCTTCCAAGTAACACCAGGAGAGCCAGATTCTGTTCAAATGGGTGTGAATGGTTGAGGGGTTCACAAGGAAGTACAGCTTGGGGATTATCCCTTCTGGCTTGTTTTGTGTTTCTGGAAATCTAAGGACACAGAGAATGAATGGAATGGATGGGATCTCTAAACAGCCTGGTTGGCTGGTGGCCTCTTGCCCAAGTTGGGGACCGATACCTTGTAGGTCAGAGATGATGCTGTGCAGCCAGCTGCCGGTTGACCTCCTGCAGTAGCATTTGGGGATTCAAAAACCAGGCCTTCCAGGGTGAAGAGAGAGGAAATAGACTTTCCTTCTCCTCACTCCACAAGAAGTTTGTTCTCAGACTTAGATGTGTATAGGCATCACCTGGGGATCTTGTTAAACTGTAGATTCTGATTCACTAAGTTGGGATGGGGCCTGAGAGTCTGCATTTTTAAAGAGGTCCAGGTGAGAGGCTGATGCTCTGGGTCACTTGACCTTAACTTGGAGCAGCAAGGAAATATGTCTAATGCACCAATTATTCAGATAGATCACCCCCCTGAGGAGTGGTGGCTGAGGGAAGGGGAGGGTACTAGAAGGAAAGTGGAATTATATATTTGATATTTTATGGACTTGTGTATTATTCACATTTTTCCCTTTGTGTTCTATCTCTATAACTTTAAAAAGATCAACTACATAAGCTTTTTAAATTAAATTCTCACCAGAGGATATGCTTATTGATTTTAGAAAGAGAGGAATAGAGAGAGAGAGGGAGAGAAACATTGATTGGTTGCCTCCCATATATACCTCAACCAGGGATCAAACCCACAACCTTTTGGTGTATAAGACAGTCCTCCACTCACCTGAGCCTCCTGACCAGGGTCATAATCTGTTTTTTTAGAGGGGAAAAAAACAAAAAGAACAAAGAACCAGCTCTAGGCTTTGTTTGTTTTGATTGTTACCAAGTAGGTATTTGCTCACACCCTACATGAGTGTGTGGATGAAAAGGGGCCACATTAAACCTGACAAGCTTAGGGGAGGCCTGCATGGTGGGCCTTACAAACTCAGAGACCTCAAGTGAGGACAAAGGATGGTCTGAAATTAAAAACTTTCTAACTAAAAGCAGGTCATGGCAGGTGGTCAGGCCCTAGGCTTGAGTCTTCCCTGATGAAAGTCAATCTTTATCTTAATTGAGGCTGTCTGTTGTCTTTTTGCATCTATAATACCATATCTCTGAAATCTCAGATTCTCTTTTTCCAACTCCTCAAAGTACAGGCACCTGCACCAGAAACAGACCACAAAACCTCTCATTATTATTGTTACCAAGTTCATTGTTGACTATTAACTGTCCCGTAGCCACCTATGTAAAAGAAATAAGCGCCTGTCATTTTACTTTTTATCTAATCCCAGAGGTTCTCCCCCACCCCACCCCACATTGCTTTCAACCACCACCCCAATCTATCACCAGTGGGTTTCATATAACCCACTCATGTCTTCTCTTTTGATTGTAATGTATAAAATAAGGTGCAAAACTGCCATTTTCTGGAGCATTTTGTCAATCCAATGAGGTTTTGTTTCCCAGCCATTGTTGTCAGTTTGGCTCAAATAAACTGATATAAAATTCTTACAGGTTTGGATGGGGTTTTTTGTTGATGGTATATGGCTCAGGAATTCTGGGTTATCACAATGACACTCAAGCACGTGAGAACCAAGAGGTTCTTTCTAAATAGAAGAGCTGACCACAGTAATGGTCAGACCTCAATGAGATCTGTGGCTCACAAACCAAGGATCATGGAGGATCACGTGCCCAGGGGGCCTGGGGTCACAGGATAACCATGGTGCATCTCCTTGGATACACAGAGATTTGGAGGGGGGCAGTTAACATGCATAACTGAACTGGGAAATAATTTAAACATAACGCGTATCAAAACAAACATGGACATTTTATGTAGCAGAGTTCAGACATTAAATACATTCTTTCAGATAAAACAGGTACTTGAAAGATTTTCTCCTTTCTCCCCAGACCTCTGTCTGCCTTGTAGCATCTTGGGAAAAAATTGGAAGGTGTTAAGTCATGTGAACCACAGAGGGGCTGAGACTAATGAATGATCCCAGGACTATCTCTAGGGATGCTGGCAGGGAGGTGCTCCCAGCCGCAGCAAAAACAGCATTTCCCAATCCATGTACCCCATTCAGTCATCAAAGGAGAGTAGAATCGTCCCGTCCCACCTATGCATTACTCCTCAACTCTGCAGTCACAGATTTCCAACGGAACTAAACACCAATGACTTGTCCCACAAGTGCGTGTCTACAACTAGACTCATTTCCAAAACCCCGTGGCTCCACCCCCTACCCCTTCCAGACTACTTCTCACATGACATTTATCTCCATGCACCTCCAGGGAGGAAGCTGACCGCTTCCCCAGCTTTCTCCCTCCTTTGCATAGAAGATCCAGCCTTTAAACCCTGCCCTCTCTGATGATGCCAGCCATCTCCTGAGGCCATTGTCTCTCTACCTTGGTTGAGCCCTCATCTTCTCTCACCTACACAATCATCACGGCCTCCAAGCCAGTCTCGCTGTTCCAGGCTTTTCTCAGCTCAATATTCCCTCCACACACTGACTGCTAGAGGGCATAAATGTAAATAAAGTGTGAACCCAAGCATGCCCTGTTGAAGAGCTTTAACTGATTCCTATTCCTTGTCCCCATTCCTCTCTCTGAGTCAGATCCAAAGCCCCAGACCAAGCTTTCTAAAGTTCCTTTATAGTGCGGTCACCAAACTGCTTTTCCAGCCTCACCCACTCACCCCTTTCCATAGCTCCTCTTTTTGTCATTCTATGGCCACGGCTTGTGACAAGGCCGCTATTTTTCACACAGGGTTCCTTCTGCCTACAGTGATTCTTTCACCTTCTTCATCTAATGAAATCCCCTTTCCTCCAAAGTCCAGTTTAAATGTTACCTAATTTATGAAACGTTCTGCCGACCTCATGTTAATTTCACCCTTCTCCTTCCTGGCTCCCTCAGTTCACCTTGTACCAGCCTCCATGATCGCCCTTTGCCACAGAATCATGGTTATAGGTTTTTCGTGAGCTCCTCACATACAAGAGTGAAGTATCCTTGGGCATTTTTGTAGCCCTAGAGTCTGGCCTATAACAGCCCATTGAATGAATGCATGGATCAAGGAAAGGTTGCTTTCCTACCCTTTCCCCTGTAAATTTGCATGCTTTCAGACACAAGCCTATGGACCCCACCTGAGGAGAGACAGGAGTTCGGGAACATTAACCATTGAAAATCCTCCCGTTAGCCCAGGGGAATGCTGGGAACCAAAATCCTGCATGCAGTCCTTGGTCCTCCCTCCCTGGGTCCCTTACATCAGTCCAATAGGAAACATTGCTACTTTCAAGCAGTGGGGTGGGGATAGAGGGAGCAGACACATTTCTGGGCAAGAATTCAAGATAGAAAAATTAGGTGTCTCCAACCTTTCTAAAATCAAGATTTCAAAATGCTGTGAGTGAATTCCCAGGACATAGAAGTATAAAAGAACTAGAAGTCCTAGTGACTGTGATTAGAATTGTCTGTGCCAGTACATGTTAGATCTCTAATACCGATGTCAACACCATCCAGTGTTGTCTGGAGTTGGAATATGAATGTTTCTGATGTGTGTCATGTCTTCCTGACCAAACTGTAAGCTCCTTGTGAGCATACACTGTTATTTTTACTTATAATAGCTTACCTTTCTGGGCCTAATGTTGTCCTTTCAGTATACGAGAATTCCAATAAATACTTAATGATCAAGGGTTGGCTGTATACAAGAGTGCCTCTATATATTGAGTAATTTTTTCTTACACTTTGCCTACAGCTTTCACTTAAAAAATGGAAAGAGATGGAACCAATCAGGTTTTGCAAACAGGCATATAGGCCAGTGCGGATACGTAAATGGGTTTTGCTTTTGGTCCTGCCGGAGGCAGGGGGAGAGATTAGTTGACTCCTCCAGGGGTCTTCCAGCCCTGTGGTTTCACTCCAAATTTCCTCCTGAGAGAGTGTATGCAGTCAACTATATGACCCGAAGCTGAAGCGTCACTGTGGATTGGATCTGGCACCTAGAAGCCACACTGGTGAATCTTAAGTATGTTAATATGGGTAATTTAAACCTTATAAATAGTTTCCCATAATGTGTTTCTTGCCTGAGGGGGTCTTTTGGTGGGAGTGCAGTACAATCAGACTTGAGTGTGCAACTTAAAAAGGAAAACAGAATATAAGAAGTATAAAATTTTACATAGCTTTTTCCTCCACAAGCTCATATTTATTGAAAAGCTGATGTTAGGTCAAGGGAAAATGAAGTTGTAAAAGAGACATTGTGAAGTTGCTCAAGCTCTCTGTGGGTTCTCCCTCATTAACTTGGTGTGGTTTCAGAATCAAAAGCTAATTATTCCGAGTACTCACCTGAGATGGGCAGCCCGCCGGTGCTGAGAGAGTTCCTGCTGAATTGTCAGCGATCAGCAGATAAGATTCGGGGGACGACACCTACAGAAAGAATAAAACAGAAAAAGATATATAACTTTACTGCCCTATTTCCAACTTAGAAACAAACAGGAGAAACTTAAATTGGGCTTTAAGACCTAGTTTAATCATTATTTCTACACTGCTTGTTTCTTTTTAAGCGTAAGTCTTCATTATCTGCTAAAACAAGTGTCCAGATTATAAAAGAGGTTTTCACACAGACTGTTCCTTACCTGTGCTTAGAATTTTCTTTAGAGGTACAGACTCTTCTAGAGAAGTTTCACACCCAGGAGTCATTCTGTAAGGTGTGTGGATGGTAGGCACCCTAGGAAGACCGTCTTGAACTAATTCAGACAGATTTCTGTCTGTGCATTACCTGTTCACCAGATCCTGAAGTTCTTAGCAGAAAATGCTGAACAGCTTTATATTTTCAATTTGCAGTTCATTCCATAGTTATCACAGAAATCAAACATGAGAGGTTCATGAAATTCTGTTCAAAATATGAGTAAGTTGGTTGAATAGCAACATTTGAAAATGGAGATTCTAGAGTCAAACTATGTTGACCTAAATCAAAACTCCACCATTCAGGGAGGGTATAGCCTCAGCCTCCTTGTCTACCAAATAAGATTCTAATAGTATCAGCTTTATAGGGTGCTGGAGAGAAATAAACAGGAAAATGTAATCAGAGTGCTTGGATATGGTAAGTTCTCACTACAAAGTTTCTATTATTATTTTAAATATAAGAGATTTCTGGTTCAAGGACCCTAACCAACAAAGAAAATAGTTTATCATCTTTAATTTCCAGTTAATTTACAAATTATTTTAAAAGCCTCAATATAGAAGAGTTGAATAAAAAGAATATTATTGCATCTATAATTAATTCAAATATTTTGATAATAAATTGTTTTAAAATCCCATGCTTTTAAACAAACTATAATTCTATAGTGATTTCATTTGTGTACATGATCGCTGTGAGAGGGACTCGCAGTCTCTCTGGAGTCCCCTTCTCCCTGGAACTTTTCCGGCCCCTCCATGAGGTTGAATGGTCAGATTCCCATCACTGAGATGACACCATGGTGAACAGGCAATAGACTGAAAGGCAGGGGATCTGACTCTGCTGTCCAATGGCCTGGGATTTTGATGGAGTCACTTCATTTCCCTGGGATTTGACTTCCTCATCTTTAAAATGAAAAGACTCAGTGAGATGGCTCTATTGTCCCTGTCCTCTCTCAAGTTCTACACTTATATCCTCTAAAAACAAAATACTTGCTGTTCTGAATAACTAAATGTTCTAGTTACTTGACAAATAATATAAGTGCCATATATTATAGATGTTCAAGAAAGAGATGCTGTTCGTCAACAGTGGCTTCATCTTAAAATAAGAACTACAGTGTGCATAATGTACTCTTGATTTGATGATGACACTTCAGGATTTGGTACTGTCAGAGGTTTGTCATTAGACACATGAATCATAACACTGTACCACAGAATAGGAGAGCATATTCACCAATGGTTCATCTGATAAAGGGTTAATATCCAAAATTTATAAATAATTCATACAATTCAACACCCCAAAACCAAACAATCTAATTTAAAATGGACAAAGGATCTGAACAGATACTTCTCCAAAGAGGACATACAGATGGCCAATAGACATGTAAAAAGATGCTCGATGTCACTAACCATCAGAGAAATGCAAACTAAAAACACAATGAGATATCACCTCACACCACTCAGATGGCTATCATCAATAAATCAGCAAACAACAAGTGCTGACGAGGATGCGGAGAACAGTGAACCCTCCTGCACTGTTGGTGGGAATGCAGACTGGTGCAGCCACTGTGGAAAACAGTATGGAGTTTCCTCAAAAAACTAAAAATGGAACTGCCTTGTGACCCAATGATCTCACTTCTGGGAATATATCCAAAACACCACAAAACGTTAATTTAAAACAATATATGGACCCCTATATTCATTGCAGTGTTATTTATGGTAATAAGCCAAGCTATGGAAGCAACCCAAGTGCCCCTCAATAGATGCGTGGATAAAAAAGTACTGGTACATATGTATAACTTGGAATATTACTTGGCCATAAAAAAGAATGAAATCTTACCACTTGTGACAGCATGAAGGGACTTAGGAGTATTATGCTAAGTGAAATAAGTCAGTCAGAGAAAGACAAATACCATGCAATTTCACATATATGTGAAATCTAAATATATATATGTATATATAAACAAATGAGCAAGACAGAAACAGACTCACAGACACAGAGAACAGGCTGGTGGTTCCCAGAGAGGAGAAGGCTTAGAGAACTGGGTAAAAGAGGTGAAGGGATTGAGAAGTACAGACTGGTAGTTACCAAATAGTCACAGGGATGTAAAGTACAGCACAGGGAATGTAGTCGATAATATTGTAATAACTATGTATGGTGCCAGGTGAGTACTGGAAATAACAGGGGAATCACTTTGTAGAATATATAATTGTCTACCACTATGCTATACACTGAAACTAACACAAAATAAAGTTTTCTAAAGATTAAAAAAAAACTCTACCACAAAGTGTATCTAATTATGTGAGCTTTGCTGTTGGGTGTAAGCAGTTCTATATAAACTTAAGTTTGCTCTCCTGGTGTGTTAGTTTTTTAGGAGTTCAAAGAGCACACCTTTTAAGGTATGAAATATTTAACTAGAAGTCAGGACACCCAGCGTATAATTCTGGTTCTAACACTAACTTGGTCCATAACCTCAGACGAGCTTGGCATACTACTCTGGATCTCTTTTTTCTACACACAGTATTAGCCCTTACCAGCACAGGACACTTGCCAAGACCCCAGAAGATACCTGAAACCACAAAGAGTGGTGAACCCCATATATATACTGTTTTTTCCTATACACACATATCTTTGATAAAGTTTAAATATACTGCAATAGGAGTTATGTGGATGTGTACTCCTTATCACTCTCTCCAGGAATTTTTATATTTTTTCAGTCCAAACCTATTCCTACATCTGTGCGACCACCTCTTACTCGCAGTTAATGGCTTGGTGTCACACGTTTCAGGGATCCCTTGTTGAAGTTTTCCCATAAGTTCAGTGCCATCAACCAGAACACATTTTCTGTTCACGTCCTCCACCACAAATTGAATGTCTTTTCCATCTTAACTAAGCACCAACCACACATTGAGACTGCAACTTTCGCCTTTGAGGTGCAACAACTAAAACTAGCACGGATTCTTTTTTCCTCCTTAACAATTTCATGGATAGAAGGTTTGTTCTTACCACAGATCTTGGCAACCTCAGCATACAATTTTTTTCTTTCCTTGCTAAATCAAGAATTATCACTTTTTCACTTGAAGGAAGCACTTTATGGCTTCCTTTTGGCATGTCCAAATTGCCAGCATCACTCTCTTGCACTTTAGTGACATTATTAAGTAAAATAAGGACTACTTGAACACAAGCACTGAGATACACATCAGCCAAACAGACAACGAACATGGCGACGAACTGCCTCATGGGCAGGAAGCATAAGATACAGCAAGGGTCGCTGGACAAAGGGATGATTCCCGACTCGGCGGGAGGGAGAGGAGTGGCACTACACTTCATCACGCTCCTCAGAATAGTGTGGAATTTAAAACTTATGAATTGCTTATTTCTAGAATTTTCCACGTAGTATTTTTGGACTGTGGTTGACCATGGGTCACTAAAACCACAGACCATGACACCGTGAATAAGGGGGGACTGCTGTAGAAAATGGGAAAGTTATATCTGACTTACCTATGTCACAGGGTTGAGGTGAGAAACAAAAGATACATTACATGTGAAAATACATTGGAAAATAAAAACCAAAGTACATATGTAATAACCTATTATTCTACTCTGTCAAAGAAATGAGATGATCCATTAACTCAAGCAGGATGGATTCGACATGCTGATTCTGTGAGGTAAAAAAGAGGTCTGCCAACCTGAGGTATTGGCAGAATTCTCCTCCCAGGTGCCGCTGCTCTGTCAATTCAGCCTAAGTCAACTTGAAGGTATCCTTTATGCTAATACGCTCTCCTTGTCAAATTAGCTCTCACTTAGGTACTTAGGTTTTAATAACATACCATATCTTCACCTACCACAAAGCAAACACTGGGAAGAGAGATCCATCTTCAGAACCAACATGCTTAAACATCCAGAGGAAATGAAAAGGTAGCTAAGCATTCTCAACCAGTTATCATCCATGAAGACTTAGGTACATACACATCTGTATGGTAGGTTCTGGATCAGAATGTAACAGGGATCTCACTCACTTCATTGCAAAGCTTATTCTAACCACAGCTAAGTCCCCTCTTTCTGGCCAGCCTATTGCTACAACTTTACTGCACGAATACCTCACTTCCTTGATTTCCAAGGGGAGGGGAAAAACAATGTTTTGAGAGTATTTTACACTTTCTGTGAAAAGAGAGCAGCAAGCACATGTTGAGAGATTCTTCTGTAATCCATGAAACCAAAATCAAATTATACAACCAAACACCGCTGAAACGGTCGCAGTGGTTAGAAAACCCAAAGGCATTTGGCTAGTCATAGTCTAGAACCCACACAAGTGCCCTCTTAGGAATGCGGGTTCCTTTCCCGTTCTTCGTAGGTGCATATCTGAGCTTTGTCACCATTGTTAAACATTTAACTGGATTGATTCAATTGACTGTCTATATTTTGACAGCTCCAAGTACCAAGTTATTTAATTAACTCATTTTCAATTAGCACAGTTGCTGCTAACCTGGTATAAATTAAGTCTCCTCAGAGTCTAGAAAAAGAGAGAAAGGAGGCCAATGGGAATGAGTTTTCTGGTGCATATCTCATTCTGTCAGAAGTTTCCAGTTCAGGTCAGACCCATAAAATAATGGATTTTTCGTGGTTAAGTGTTAACTGGCAGCCAGGTGCTAGGAGAGTGCTGAATCAGCCCAGAAGAGGGGGTGGGAGGAAGAAGAAAGTTTGGTTTATAGGCTGAAGTGAGCAAAGGAAACAGAACCTGGCGAGAGTTATGTATTGCTCAAGGCGGGCACAGGTGGATGGAACTGCAGGCCAGGTCAGAAAAAGAGAAAGATTTATGTTCTGTGCAAACAAAAGGGCAGAAGAAAAATCACCAATCCGGTTGGGTAGCACTGAAGTGAAGGAAACAGCTGTTCATACAGTGAGGGGATGGTCAGGTAAGATGGGTTGGAAATAGTAATCAGAAGGCCATCTGCTGACCCTGGACGGCGTGCCCTCGAGGCACAGAACAAATCCTGTCCTCCAGGAGGCTGCGCAGAGGGGCCAGTACCAGCCAGGCAAGTAAACAATGCCAGGACAAGGCATTAAAGTTACATGAGCCTCGTGTAAGAAGTGGCCCAGTGAGTTTACTTCTGAATGTGAAGTCGAGTGGAAACACAGTGTTTTCTTATTTGAGAACTTGGCAAATCCACTCTGCTGGGCCTCTCTGTGAAGCCAGAATGCAGAGAGGTAGTTCATCAAATGTCAGTGCCCATTACCCATCACCTTACCTGGAGGCTGTGGCTCCCCACCTCCTGGCAGCTGGTGGGGGTAGCCATCAGCCTTGTGCTTGAGGCAGCTGCTGACTTGGGGATATTGCTGTTGGACCCCAAGAACTCTAAGCCCAAATGTGGAGTGTGCAGGGTGGCCTTTGACCATGGAAGGCAGCCCACCAGGCAATAGGATGGGCACAGAGAGGAAGGAGGAAACAAGAGCAGAAACTGGCAATGACCTTGCATTAATGGGCAGCATACCCCACTGAAATGAAGGCCCGCGTGAGCGGGTCTTTGCTCTAAGGAAGCCGGCAGCAGCTGAATCCCACCAATACTAATGAGCGTCATTATATCCCTTGTACAAATGAGCCAAATTTCAGACAAAAGGTGAGAGAGACAAAAGATTTATGTCATAACACAAAATACAAAGTGTATGAACTGATAATTGGTGGGACAGCACCGGCAATCAGAAGAAAACACTGACTGACTGTCTAGAGTACAAAGAGTATTAAGATTAATAAAAATGAGTTAGTGTTGTGACATTATTAGTTAGTGACCAAAATACAAAGCTGAAGTCAAATCCTTGGATTAGCCTCCCTTCTCTTTCCATGATCCCATTTTTCTGTATCTGTGTTCTCATGGTGTTAAAATTTACACACACACACACACACTACATACACATATATATATGGAAAGCGTAAAAGTAGGAACATTTATTGACTTCTTAGTATATGCCAGAGACCCTCTTCTATTTTTTCCTCATTTCATCCTCAAACCATGCCTATGAGGTAGGTAATATTTCTATCCCTATTTCAGATGAGGAAAATGAAGCAGAGAGCTGACACCCTCTGGTAACACAGCTGGAATCTCCGCTGAGATCTGAACCAGGCATTTTGGATCCCGACCAGCATATTCTACCACAAGCGTTCATTCTTCATCTGAGATATTGAAATCTCAGTCCAGAAAATTGGGTGATAAAGAGGCTAATTTTCCATTGTGAGCTCCTTGAAGGCAGCCCTCTCTTTTTGCTCTCCATCCTCGTCCCCACTCCTGCTGCTACTCAAGAGGTCCCCTCATTTCTATCCCTTCAAATCCTTCTTTTTCTTCATGTTCCAGCTCAAGACTCAAGAGGTTAGCTAACTATGTGCCAGTCCCATTTCTTCTTCTTCCTGGGCCCAGAGCTAAACTACATTTCCTCCCTTGCATTTAGTGGTGGCACGTGACTGCACTCTAGCCAATGGAATGTGAATGGAAATGATGATGCCACTTCCAGGCTTGGCTTATAAAACTGCTTGGGGAACCCTCCTTCTAGTTCAATGCAGATAATCATGGAGACCTGGGAAGCCATGTATTAAAACAACAGTGAAGTCATATGATAGAAGGGTCCTGATCCCCAATTCCTACTTAGAGCAAGGTTGCCTACTAACCAGGAACTTCCATCTGAGTCTTTCTGTAAATGGGAAGTGGTCTTCTGTCCACCAACCCTGAGTCATTGCAACTGGGAGCTTATTTACTTCAAAGGTGATCAACAAACACCCTAATAGGAGCTTTTAGAGATCTACCTATACACAAGGCCCTTATTTTTATAACTTGGCTCCTGACCCTAAAGAATTCACAGAAAAGAGGGAAAAGAAACCAAGACATAAATAACATAAATAGAATATGAAAACTTTGCAATAAAAGAATGTCTACTATTTTATAGCAACACAGCTGAAGGCGCAGAGTAAGAAATAGCCGTTAGAAATATAGTGACTGGTGTTTCTCTCTGATAAGCCCTTCCCAATTATTCCTTCCCAGCCCTGAATTTCTACTCCCCCACCTCCACCACGTTGGCTTCTACCTCATTTTGTGTTACATGGTGGAAACTGTACTAGAAAAATGAATCATGGTGCCTACCACACTCATTATTCCTGCCTGAGGAAAATGCCCCCTTTGTGCCCCATGCTAAGAGATAATGTCCCAAGCTCTGCCTTGAGCATGTCTTTGCTCCTGACTAGACCAAGGATGGCCCAGTGTTCAGGTTGACTAGAGTCCACTGGGGTGATTTCATGTCATGCTCCACCCAGTGGTAACTAATTAGGCCATTCAGATCCTCCCATTCTGAAAATGAATGGGGGGACCCTGAAGGAATAAGCCTGTTGAAGCAGGGTGAAAAAGAAGACAGACAGAGATGACCAAAGACATAGGCTGTGCCAAAGCCTGAGAAGGCAGATCCTACCACTGAGGGGATCCTACCACTGGTCAGCCATTAGCGTCAAGCAGCAAATGGGCTCTGGCTGATGGAAGCAGAAAAGGGATTTGTTAAAAGAGTAACAAGAAGCTCACTGAAGCTCTCTGTATTAGTCAGCTCTGGCTACTATAACCAAACACCACAGATTAAGTGGCTTAAACACTAGGCATTTATGTCTCACAGTTCTGGAGACTGAGAAGTCCAAGATCAAGGTGACAGCAGATTTGGTTCCTGTTGAGGCCCTATGCTGGCTTACAGATAGCCCCTTTCTCGCTGTGTCCCTACCTGACAGAGAGGTAAAGATGATAGAGATAGAAAGAGATAGATATAGAGATGGAGATAGAGATGATAGAGATAGATAGATAGATAGATAGATAGATAGATAGATAGATGATAGATAGATAGATAGATAGATAGATAGATAGATAGATAGATAGATAGATAGATAGGAGAGAGAGAGAGAAAGAGGTAAAGACAGAGAGCTAGAGCTCCAGTGTTCATGTCTCTTCTTATAAGGGCACTAATCCCCTCAGAGGGGCCTAATGAACTCATCTAGACCTAATCACCTCCCAAAAGGCCCTACCTCCAAACACTGTCACACTGGAGGTTAAGGCTTCAGCATATGAATTTGGGGGTCAGAACACACACATTTAGTCTTTAACACCCTTAAACAGAAAGGGAGGCTTGGGAGCCCTGCTGCTGGGATCCACAGCCAGAAACCATCCTGCAGCTCAGTTCTACAATCCTTTGCCATGAACCACTCGATGACAGAGCTTGCTCCCTTAGCATGGCTACACCAGACACTGCCCCATTCATCTTCCATGGCATTTGTCACCTCCCACCTTATGCCATGATCATTTTTGACCATGCCTGATGCCCCCAGGGGACTCCTTTCTCTATGCTTTATCAGGAGTTTTGGGCATAGTAGTTAAGTAAACCCAAAATATCTGATGGAAAAAATGTTTTCCATTTAATATGATAGCTATCTAAAACACAAAAGCTGCAGCAGTAGAAGCTACAGTGTCCTGAGTATGTTCTAAGTGCCAGTAACTTCTCAAGGGCTTTGTATGCACCCTCTCATTTTATCTTTACAATAACCTTACAAGGAATGCATTATCTCCGTTTTACAGAAGCAGAAGCGTGGACTTACAGAGGTAACTTGCCCAATTTCACTCACCAAGTAAATTGTAGGAACAGGATTCAAGCTGTTGATTATGTCTGCATAGCTCATGCTCATTACACTTTTAGATCATCTAAAATAGACCCCACCTCCCAGCCACATGCTCATGTTAAATGCCACCAAGATAAGAAAAAAATTCCCATAGTCCATTTCTTCTCCTACTCACTTTTCCCTCCTCCCAAAAAAAGTTAATAATGGAAAGACACATGACATATCCACCACAGATTACTGTGTCAGTCCATTCAGCTAATTTCAAAAAAGATGATGCTAATTATTAGAGATAATGAAAACTTGCTCTTCAACTACAATCCAAGGGGAATAGTCCAATTGATTAACAGGGATTTCAAGCCACACATTCAGTTTCTCCTCATTTTATAATGGATGGGAAAAATTGGTTTGTAGATCGAGATTTCTGAGAGCTAAGTGTCTGAGACACTGAAGGGAGCCACCTCATTAAGTCCTAGGCCTCGTTCGGCAGGCTCTCGAAACCAGAGGCAAAGCCAACGGCAGGTAAACTCACTACAGGCAGTATTTAATGAAAGTTTGCACTTTATCAGAGCATTATTCCTGAGTCCTAGATTTTGGGGGGTGTTTTTTTTCCTTTTCTCTTTCTTTTTTAACCATTCATTAGTCTTTTTTTTTTAATGTAGCAGTGAAGCAGTTAAAAATAAATCCAGGATTTGCAGAACAGTAAGAACTTAATCATGGCAGCAAACTAAACCCCAGAGACAATTTTAGTCTCAAAGTTAAAATATGGTGTATCTGACTCCGAGTAAATTGACTTTTCACAGAATACTCTAACATAATGCATAATAGTCATGTACTCCAAGAAAAGCTCCTGGGTATTGGTCCAAAGCCCACAAGCAGCAGGAAGATCATAGTGTATGTTGAATAAAATTACCCATTCTAAAGGTCCTCAGCTATCCTGAATATTTTATTAAAAACCTTTTTGTGATGGAGACCAACTGGGACCTCTTTCTCCTAGGAGCGAGCTGTCAACGGTAGCAGAATTGAAAACCAGACAGAGTCAAGCTTAATTAGATCTCCCCCACCTCCAACCTTACATTTCTGGCATATTCTTTCCTGGCCATGAAATTTGATAAATAATAATACTGTGAGATTGATTCACTTCCCCAAACCTTTCAAAAACAAAAAGCACAATTGTGGACAGGTGGAGAAAGAAAATAAAAATGTAGCAACAAATATCAAGGCTCAACAGAATATTAACTGAATGCTACTAATAATTGCAATCACAATAATGTAATCAGAAAACTCACAGAGCTGCCTCAAGGGTGGCACTTGGCACAGATTAGGTTGCAATTCAGATCCGTGAGGAAATGGTTTCTGAGTGTCTGCCTTAAGCCCAGCACTTTGCTGGGCAACACAGGAAAAGTGACCATATATTTCAGATTCTAGGAGAACACCTCAATTCGAACAACCTCTTCCCTCATTCCTTCACATCCGCCTGTCCTCATTAAAGCACGTGTCCCAGGTCTGAGTTCAGAAAACAGGACTACTGAGAGGATGGCGGACATAACTCACTGCTCATGAGGACTTTGTAGTTCAGCCGCCACAGTAAAGGAGTAAAATCAAGGACACTGAGCATGGACAGCAGGCTTGGGAAACCATCACTCTTTACACCAAGCCCACTTTTGCTATTTCCTGCTTTGTGACTTCTGTTTTTCTAAGTCCTTAAGTGTGGTAACTTCCTTTCTCTCTAATTTGGCCAAGTATCGGAGTTCATATGACATTTTACTTGCCTTATATTTTTAGGAGACTTTTTAGTAACAGCATTATGGTGAGGTAGCCTCATTCTGAGGACACCCCTTCAGTTAGTTTACCCTTTGCCATAATTTTTACAGTGCTGCATTTCACAAATAATTGACTATGAGCTAGTTTCTTTTGAAAAACGTGCACATATGCAATTTTCCCTTAGTTTCACAATGCACAACACATCTGTTATTTCAATGATAACAGATGTTATACTGAAATTGTAATAACTTGTGAGTTAACTGTATTCAAAACTTTATAGTTACACACGTTCCAATAACTTAATCCTCTACCATTATCTCCTCAAATTGATTTAGCCCTGAAGAAGTTGGAGAAAATCAAATATTCATTGTGTTTGCTTTGTGCATATATACAAAAATCACATCATGATTTATCTCTCTTGGTATTAATCCTGTCTTCTTTGGAAAGATGGTATAAAAATCATAACAGAATCAACAATCCCTCCTCTCTTTACTCATGAAGATAAATTTCATAGTCAAGTTGGGATTAATATGCATGCATCTGTGTTCAAGCTTTTTTTATGGATTTGTAGGTGTCCTATAATTCAATCTGCATTTCCAGCCATTTACCGTTTAAATAAATGACCTTTTCTCCTACCTCAGGGGCACAAGTCTATCCCCATTTGGTCATTTTATCTTTTATTAGGGAAGCATCTCTCGTCTCCCAAAGCAAACTACCTTTTTTCTCTCAAGCTTCTCTTTTGTCTTCCCTCCACCATATCCAGAGATTATAAATGCTGTGCTAAAATGTGTGTGTTACAGTGAAACATTCACCAGTACATAGTAGACAGTGGGCCAGTATTGGCTGGAGGAGGGGGTCTAGAGGAGCATGTTAAAGTCAGGATAGTCTCCATCTTCTAGTACTTTCCATATTGGTAAGAGCTCAACAGTGAGTAAAGCTACTCCTGGGAGCCCTGTGTTTCTGACCATAGGCTAAGTGGTAGGGTGAGGTGGTGAGAGCTGGGGGACCGGGAACACAGCCTTGAGCTGGGCCTTGGAAAATCTGTGGGATCCTGGCAGACAGAAGGGCAGCAAGAGGGCACTCCCAACAATGCCAAGGCTTGGAGTGGGGTTGGGAAGCCTGGGCGGGAGTGACGGGGTGGTGAGCAGAGAGGATTCTGGCCTTTCTTTTGGATGATGTGCCCAACAACCAACCACACTCTTGTCCATTTCCAATTTTTTTTTCATTTTTCTCTGAAGAAAAATGGAGGGAAGCACTGGTCTTTTCACATACAAGCTCATCAAACACACAACCCCAAAGGTCACCAGGTGGACAGACTTGGATGGTAGAGGAACTCCTGAAATGAGGGGCCTCTGTGTCAGTGCCTCACTGGGTCCCAATTTTTGTTTTGTCCGGAGGGCTCTCCTGACTTCAGAAAATTAGTTCCATTATGTTTGGCTCCTTGCCAGTTCAACTTGCCATGTCTACCATGCATCCCCTAGGGACTGGCCCGACTCCAGACCAGTAATTGCTCAAGCAACACAAGCTGGTGTGTCACCTTCAATGAGTGTCACCGTCCATGACTGGGAAGAAAGATCAACAAGTGTCACTATGCATTTATGAGAGGAAAGAAAGAGCTGCTTGAGTTGAGAGCAGAAAATGAACGACCAAGTCCAATATTAAAGGCTAGGATCTCATGTCCTGTGTGGAGAAGCAAGAGTGTACAGCAGGCTTTGCAGCCAGACTGCCTGGGTTCGAGTGCCAGCTCAGCTACTCTGTCACTGGATAAGTCATTTGACTTCCCTGTGCCTCAATTCCCTTCATCTATAAAATGGGTATGATAATAGCACTTATCTCATTGGGCTATTATAGGGATTCCAGGAGATAAAATATGTAAAGCTCTTTAAACAATACAGAACACACAGTATTTACGCTGCAATTGTTATTATTATTGGGCCATGTCCCTTCATTAATGCTAAATTTAAAGGGCTAGAGTCCCTGCAGCCCCCTAATGCATGAAACTGTATAGCTTATTGATCCCTCCACCCTCAACCTGAGGTTGTTCCCTGGCCTTAACCCTGATATTCACACTTGAATCTCCCTTGATCTAAGTGATGTGTTAGGTGACAACTTCTGTTTCACAGATATAGCTCCTTTTAGCATCTTTTAAATATTGCTCATTTCTCCAGAAAATATAATCCTCTTCTACAAATCAGCACTGGACCCAGCAGGCAAGCAAGAAAGGCCTAGAGAATTAAGGTTGACCATTCCGATTTCACTAGCAGGCTCCTCTCAGCCAAATCATGTCACTGTTAATGATCGGTCAGTAAACATTTCCTCACTTGTCATAAAATTTCTTCACTTGTTAGAAAGTCTTCATGAAGTGTGATGCATTTTTTGCTATTCTTAAGAACAATAGAAAATAATATGAGCTATATCTGTTATATGAGAAACAAAATATTAGGTCTTTTTTTAAAATCAGAAACAAAGGAAAACAATTATTAGAGATATATAATAAATTCTCCTGGGGACAGGAAGGCTCCAAGAGTGTTAAGTTTCATTCTAAACTCAGTAGTGTTTGAAAGCTGGGCTTACTTGACTCTCCATGGAACGGGCATTTGCAGAGTAGGTACCCCATCTCTGCACACCCGCCACAGTGCTCTGCTTAATCCCATGCCCCTGTGTAGGATGGCACATTGTTATTGAAAAGAAATAACAGGGTTGAGTACGAGTGCCCAGAGAGCACCAACCAGAGGCTGGAGAGTAGGGTGGGGGTCACTCAGAGAAGTTTCATTCCATAAAGTAAAATTAAGAATAAAGATAAAGTAATGGGAGTTCCAGCTAAGATGGAGGCGTAGGTCGAAACACTTCACTTCCTCACACAACCAATCTAAAATCAATAAACAACCAGAAGTGCCAGAAAATCAAACTGCATGGAACTCTGACAACCAAGGAATTAAAGAAACAGTCAACCAGACCGACCAGACTAGTAAGACAAGCAGACAGAGAGAACCCGCAGCAAGATGGGGGACCATGAGGGTAGGGCTGGCTGAAGGTGAAACTGAGACTGCGAGCTAACTGTGGACTATGGCGGGGGTTGCCATGGTGGGAGAAACTCCCAGTCTCACACGAGATCATTGGAAAATGGGGCCAGAGCAGAGCAGACGAGCTGCATTGTTCCCTTTCTGGCCCCTCCCCCACAGGCAGCGCCGCAGGGCAGCAAGGAAGGTTGCCTTGCCCAGATGAATACCTAAGGCCCCGCCCCCTTACAACTTGACAGGTGTGCAAGACAAAGAAACATAGCCCAAATGAAAGAACAGAGCCAAACTTCTGAAAGAGAGCTAAGCAATGCGGAGAAAGCCAACCTATCTGATGGAGAATTGAAAGCCCTGGTCATCAAAATGCTCACAGAACTAATTGAGCTTGGTCACAAAACAAAAGAGCAAATGAAAGATACCCAAAATGAAATAGAGCGAAATATTCAGGGAACCAACAGTGACAGGACTCAAAGTAAACCAGGACTCAGAGCAACAGTTTGGAACAAAAGGAAGAAATAAACATCCAACTGGAACAAAATGAGGAAACAAGAATACAGAAAATAAAGAGAGACTTAGGAACCTCTCGGACAACTTGAAACATTCCAATATCCAAATTATAGGGGTGCCAGAAGGAGAACAATAAGAAATTGAAAACTTATTTGAACAAATAATGAAGGAAAACTTCCCCAATCTGGTGAAGGAAATAGACTTCTGGGAAGTCCAGGAAGCCCAGAGAACCCCAAAGAACTTGGACCCAAAGAAGAACACACCAAGGCACATCATCATTAAATTAACCAAGATTAAGGATAAAGAGAGAATCTTAAAAGCAGCAAGAGAAAATGAGAGATTTACCTACAAAGGAGTTCCCATAAGACTCTCAGCTGATTTCTCAAAAGAAACCTTACAGGAAAGAAGGGGCTAGAAAGAAGTATTCCAAGTCATGGAAGGCAAGGACCTACATCCAAGATTACTCTATCCAGCAATGCTATCATTTAAAATGGAAGAGCAGATAAAATGCTTCACAGAAAAGGTCAAGTTCAAGGACTTCATCATCACCAAGCCCTTATTATATGAAATGTTAAAGGGACTTATCTAAGAAATTGAAGAAGATCAAAAAGTATGAACAGTAAAATGACAACAAACTCACAACTATCAACAAATGAACCTTAAAAAAAAAAAGAAAAACAAAAACTAAGCAAACAACCAGAACAGGAACAGAATCAGAGAAATGGACATCACATGGAGAGTTTTCAGTGGGGAGGGGGAAGGGAGGAATAGCAGGGGAAAGGTACCGGGAAGAAGAAGCATAATTGGTAGGCATAAAATAGATGGAGAGAGACAAAAATGGTACAGGAAACAGAGAATTCAAAGAACTTATATGTACAGCCCATGGACATGAACTAAGAGGGGATGCTGGAGGGTTGGGGTATGCAGGGTGGAGGAGGGATAAAGGGAAGGAAATTGGGAAAACTGTAATAGCATAATCAATAAAATATACTTTAAAAATTTTTTAAAGATAAAGTAATAGATTCACATGGTAGCCTGGTGTGATTGACATTTGGAAGGGAGGAAGGTAAAGGCCTGGCTGTAGAGGAGACTGGAAGCTTGACTGAGAAAGCTGCCATGGCCCCACTGAGGCAATGGGAAGCCAAGAGACAGGCACCTCTTCGGTCCTTAAAATCCTTGGGCGTTAGTTGCTCAAATTCAGCAGAAAGACATGGATTTTGAACCCTCGGGCCACCTTAATCCTTAGAAAAGACCAGTAAATAAGCCTGCATGATCTCACAGGGATTCTGACTAAATTCTCGTAACAGCTAGATGTTCACCGGTAAAGCTCCAAGGTAAGATTTTAGAAAACCTTGGCCTGAGCAGTGTCCTTTCTGAATGTTGGTCCACATTTACTGTATGATAAATTTCTCCTCCTACAAAGTCCCTTTTTAAATTCTCCTGCTTTATCAATTCTTCACTTAGATCTGTGTGTCTTTATGGATCCGTCACCAATCTGAACTATTTTGTTAATCTGTGGCAGAAACCAACGATGCCCTCAGACCAAAGGATCCTGTGTGCAGATGACTCTTAATGCTTGCCTTCCCAGAGTGCAGCTGAGCCGGAGACCACAGCTCTGCTGTTCCTTTCATCCTGAGTGTGCTCTGCCTCCCATTGTCCACCTGCATAGGTTAAAAGATTTATCTACCACAACCTTAAGGGTCTTGGGGCACACGGTCTACATACAGGCAGGATATTCACAGCTAGAGAGGTCACAGAGACAGCTTTCTCAATTTAACACATGTTGCTTTTCTTTTTTTTTTTGCTACACTTTGCATCACTCTCAGATCAGAAAAGTTCTCTCTGCATTAAAGAAAGCAAGCTTCTCCCTGGCCCTGTGCTGAGACAGCCCCTGTTTTCAGCCTTTGCTACCTCAAGCTGGGTGTTCTCGCCTACCCCCGCTTTTGCCCAGAATCTGTCCAGCTGGACAGTTTACTAGGCCTAGATCATGGTGTGTTTTTTTTTTATCTTCTAACCCTGCGCTCATTCTGACTTCTGGCTTGTCACAAACACAGTGTTGGCATGTTTATACTTCTAGATCCAGAGCCTTGTCTCACCCAAGTACCTCTCTCACCATTATTCCTATCTCCTGCCCGCAATTCCTGGCTCATCACCACAACCGTGTTCTCAAAACCCATGTGCATGGATTATTTCTTCTGTCTAGCAAAGAGGTGTATGATGATAGTACACAAAGTCCTTCAAGGAAGACCTAAAACATTTCAGGCAATTCTTCAAAGAAGGAAAAAGCAAAAATCACTCTCAGGGAGCTACAGTCTAGTGGGAAAGACAAAGGATTAATAGGAAATTATAACTTAATAATGAAAAATGCTAAGATCGTGGTAAAATAGAGTGTGATGCTCACAGACAAGGGAGGCTAAGCCAGCATTAGAGATGTGAGGGAGTCTTCTCTGTGAAGGAGGGTAGTCCTTGAGGAGGGTGAGGCGTAGGCTGAGCAAGTGACGGGGGGAGGTAGGGGGAAGGGGCTGTTCTAAGAAAACTGGTTAGCATGTCCAAGGGTCAGGAAAGGAGCGCATGCAGCGTTCTCTGACCTGGAGGCAATGCGGTAAGAACGGAGCACAGGTGACAAGAGGGAGTGGTCTAAACTGGGACTGTACATACGCCAGAGCTACACCTTGACGAGGCCTATGAACTTGGCCAAAATTTATCTGGGGACTTTAGGAGGTCACTGAAGTTGTTTTACGGAGGGAGCTTACATGATCAGTTCACTATTAAAAGGCCCCTTTGGCTGCAATGCAGACCTGCACTGGAGGGGAGCTGGGTTTGAGGCAAACTAGCGGTTTGCTGAGGTGCTGATGGCCTGACGTGCTGATGGCCTGAGCTATGGAAAAAATGGAGATGGAGAGAAACTGAAGGATTTGGGGATTAGGGACTTGATTACAGTGAGGCAGGCATGCAAGGTCATTCCCAAGTTTCTAATTTGGGCAACAGAGAGAAGTATGGTTCCTGCAGCTGAGTGAGAGACCCCAAGAACGAGGAACAGGTTTCAAACATGACTTTGAGGGGCCTCTGAGACAGACAAGTGGAAGGATCAGCTGGACTCAGGAAGTGGGAATCCCACTTCATGCAGTGCAGCCTCCTGGGATAATAAATTTCACAAGTTTACCACTTTCTGTGAAATAGACTGTCTTTCTTTCCCCTTCAAGCATTATGATCTCACATGGAACAACCAAAACCAGGAAGAAAATAATTCCTTTTCTTGTTCTTTTCTCTCATTACCAGAAAGGAAAATCTTTTCCAAAGGCCCTCCCACCCAAAATCACCCTTAAAGCTCAACAACCAGAAGTCTGTCACATGGCCAGCCATGTTTTTTCCCTGGAAAGGTAAGTAAGACTGATTGGCTGTGACCAATCACAGTCCAACTCTGAGGCCAGGGGAGGGACCTGCCTTCCTGAGCTTATTGCTGCCCAGGGATAACTGAACAAAATCCATGTTCCGGATGAGTTAGGTTATGCCATGGTGGTCTAAACCAACAATGTTTCTTTTTCCTTCTTACTGTATGTCCAATGCAGGATGACAAAGAGTCTCTGCTTATGGTTATCCCCCTGGGAGTTAGGTTGATGGAAGCTCCATCTAGGCCTGGGCTTTCTAGATTTCAATAGCAAGGGAGGAGAACTCTTGGAGTCTCATAATGGCAATTAAATATTATGGGCTGGACCTAATAGCTGGAAGTAGTCACATTGCCCCACTCAACTACAAGAGGGCCAAGAATTGCATTTTCCAAGTGACTGGGATGAGAGGAGAGCCAGATATTACTGAGCAGCATTAACGATTTCCAAATCTGCAGTTCCTAGCCAGTTCAAGGATTACCCTGGTATGAGAAACCTACTGTCTCTTGGGATGACCCATATCATTTTTGCTCATCCTTGAGTGATAAACAACACATCTCTATAACGAATTAAAAACTCCCCCTGCAGCACCTGTCCCTCTCTTCTATACCCTTACGGAACAATGTTTTCATCTTTCCCATGACAGATCAACTATTAGAAGATAATTATCATGCATTCCCAGGTCCTCGGTTTTACAAATTGAATTGAAATTTCAATTAGTAATTCAAAAGTTCAAGTATCTGAAAATATAATGACATTGAATTGCAAGTTTGGAAAAATACAGGATTAGCTTCAGAGAAAGAACATCAAGTGGACATGGTGGATCAGAGAAAAAGGTAACAGACGGGAAAGGAAGTTCCTATCTGAAACTGAGGACAGAGAGCCATATAGACTGTAAGATGACTTTTCTTCCTTTGACTCCGAATTCACTGTGACGTTCTCATTCCTCAATTGCCACTTCACTTCCGGCCTGGTAGAGGAAAGATATTTCTGCAGTCACCTCCCTTAACTGCTGGGGAGAGCACCAATGAAAACACACAAAGAAAGCTTGATATCTCTCCAGTTCTGCTAATTGACTCATCTTGTGTTTAGACAAGTGTTATTTCAAGCTGAATTACCGTTTTAATTCAGATAGAGCCGCTTAGAATCTACAACTAATGAATCTTTCTTTTTCAGAAGTGTTTCTTAATACAGCCACTTAACTAAAAAGCCAGGAGAGATGGCACATACAACTTCCTTCTTTCTTGGATGTGCTTGTGAATTGTGGGTTAATTGCATAACGAGGCAGCCGGTTAACACCTGCCTGTGGATTTACATACTTCCAGCCATATATCATCTCCCACCTGATATAGACTTTGTTGAAACCAGAATGTTTTACCAGGACTGGAAGGTCAGTCCCATTTGTCAAAGCAGGGACAGTCCGTGTGTCTTAGACAGCCTTATCTGGGTTGTAGAGTCGCTCAAGGACATCATCTGCCTTCCGATCAGCAGAGCCTTGAGAAAGCTGAGCTGTGGGAACAGCGGGCCTTACTCATTTATTTCTAACATCTACTTTTGTCCTTATTAGTAGCCAGAGTCTACAGGCTAATAAGTCAAACACACCCATCATTTGCAAGGACCTAAGAGTGTACTTTTGGGGACATTTGCTAACTGTACCAAAACTAATTTCATGGGTTTTCATAGTGCTCATGTCATGGAGAAGCCTTGTGAGGTCAGTGAATGGGGTATACTGTCACAGATAAAGGGGAATGCTGGCTATTGTCCAACAGGAGGTAACAAATAGCAAATTCGTTTATTTGGCAAACATTGAGCACAGACTATATGGCAGACACTGATAAGCAATACAACGAGGGAGCCAATAAGCCTGTTCCCGGCTTTCCTAGAGTTCACATCTGGAGAGGGAGCTAGGCATTAACCACATAATCACATCAATCATAGCATTCAGAGAGTACTTACTAAGTGCCTGGCTCAGTTCTACATACTTTATAGTCATTAATTTAATACTTACAACACTGCTCTGAAGCCATTACTATCTTTATCCCCCATTTCAAAGTTGAGCAAACTGAGTTACAAAGAGATAAAGAAACTTCCTTTGGGTATGATAGCACAGAAGTGTCAGAGTGGAGAATGGAACTCCAGCTGTCTGGGTTCCAGTGCAGCACCGCCTCTCAGCTGGCCCAGAAGCCTTTTTAAAGACTTTCAACCACACCCTTCCAATGAGAAGAAACTGCCCTCTCTCCAGTGCTCCCCAGCGCTTGTTCTATCAATTAGAACCTTAGGTTTAATGGCTGCCTTGCATCCATTCTTGGGTGCACATTTTATATTTTTTAACATTTCTGAAATCAAGATGCATCGCACAATTAACAGCCAAATAAAACAGGTAGAGTTGTTGTGCATTTCTTTAATGATATGGAACACAACAGCACAGCCTACAACCAAGGTAAGTTAGAATCAATGGAAAACAGTGCCTGCAGCTGACGTGTCTACCCCACTGGGAGACCACAAGGCCAGTGCTCAAGGTCAGAGCGACAAGTCAGTTCCTAACAGAGACAAACCAGACCAGGGTGTCCTGAGCTCCACCCATCTCAGGGCTCCTGCCTCCCTTGGCTCTCTGCAGCCAGAATTCTCTTCACGGGAAGCCAAACCACAAGAAACCCAAAGCCAGGAGTAGCCGGTGAGGAATGTCCTGTTTATATTTCTGTTGTTGAAGTAGAATTCTTTGTCCTAACAAAAAAATCTCTTGCCTTCAACGAAGGCATTCATAGCGATAAATGCATTATTTCCTCCACAAAAAAAAAGCTTGCATTTCACTTATTTACGGGGTCTCAGGTTTCTTTAGTTTCACTCCTAATTAAGGCTTGATGTCTCTCAATAAACCTTCCTTGAGCAAGAACTAATCATTCCTGACCAACCAACACCACCATTAATTCATGGATTTGCAAGCAGTTATTGTTTTTCCCTGCCATGGAACTCAGCACTGATTGAACCATATGCAATATGCACGGGCACATGAACTCTTTGAACTAATGAAAATGTGATTGTAAAACCGTCCTTCTCCCCAGTCTAGGCTGGACAAAGAGGAAAGGCATTTAGGGTACTTCTGTTGTGCCTTTCATTAGAATGCTGCCTGCCAGCATTCTCCCTAAAAATAGTTGTCACGCCAGTGGAGTCCTCACTCTGGCAAACAGACTGTTCTGCACCGAGATCCTTTTTAGCTGGTTCTTAAGTTACAGGGATTTTAACTAAATTAGAAAGTTTGCCACTTTGTTCCTTGTAGAATAAAAGCTTTTCAAGCCAGAGCTCCCAAAACACAGGTTCAACTCAGTTCTGAAAAACAGGAAAATGTCACCTTTGCTTCTGAGCATAAAAAAAACACACCAAAATGTTGAAGCTGGAGGGGGTTTAGAACAAACGGAACCTCCTACTTATTAATGCTCGGGTAGTCAGTTTCTCCACACAGCTATTTCCTTTACCATTTGCCTTCTTGCCAATGTTTTAGCATCACTGGGCCACAGAATAATAAATGCTATCCTGTATAAAAAGGTAAAGATGCCTTAAAAACTCATTCAGGTGTTTCAAAGCACAGCTCCACTTTCTAAGTGTTTTTATTTTTCCACATATTAGGCTCTAACGATTCCAGAACAGACAGTAGGGATGCCGAGTAAATAAACAATTCAAAATCTGCTCAGTCAGATCTGAAAAGGGTTTCCTCGGCATTGGCTCCAAATTCCTCATTTTTTTAAAGCTTCTCTTAACCTTAACAGAATCCCTGATTTCCAAGAATCTAGCATCATCTTTTGGACAGTTTTAAAGACAAATTGTTTGCATCATTTGATATTCTTTTTCACTGATTTTGTATTTTTAGGATATTTCCATGTCATCTCACTTCAGCTTCCTGTACAAACCAGACTGGCTGGTGTGCTCAAGAGCCCTTGTGGATGTGGCTGGGGGCACTCTTGGTGCCCCCAGCTATGGTACCCACAGTTAATTTTCCCAGACAACTGCAGTCATCATGATACTGTCTTATTCAAAAAGCACCATTTCGCTCTTACCAATAAAAACAGTTTTGAGATATAGATATGCCTGTGTGTGTATCCATTTCTTACTCTGAAAATCTATTCGATCTAGCCCTGACCAGTAATATTCAAAGCTCTCCACAAGCAAGTCCCAATCTTTCTCACCAGAATAAACTACCACCTTTCCCTCACTCAGACTGAACCACTGTCACCTGGAGGCTCCAAGATGCCTAGTAGGATTTGGGGCCAGGCTGTGAGTCCAGACTCTTCCCTGGACCGGCAGTTAGATCACAGGTAAGTCCGTCATTCCCCTTTCCCTTCCTCATCTGTGGGCTGAAAAAAGTTAAGACATCTGTGTGAATGCTCTTGCTGTGAAATCTAATGAAAATGCTCAGTGTGATCACCCTCAGTAAAATGGTAAAATGTGACACAAATCTTATGAATGTATTAATCCTTATAAAATATAGGTACTTTTAAAATCCTGGGCACAGATAAGAAAGACTCTGGGTGGATTGTCTTACATGTGTAAAATTCATTTTCCATCAGATCTTTTATTTAAATTCTATTGAGTATGTATTAGCTATTTATGAGTCTCATTAACACATCAAAAATCTAAGTCTCACATTGCAATAATACACTGAATGCATAAAATGTGGTTTTGGCAAAAAGAAAAAAGGAAAAGAAAAATATGCATTTAAGAGAAGAGAAAAATCCTGATCAATTGGAAGAATGGAGTTCACTTACCTGAGGTGAGTAAGATTGCAGGAATAGGCCAGTTAGGGGTGGTGATAAAATCAAAAGTCTGATCTTACACAGGTCAGGTATGAGATATCTATCTGATATCTGCATGAGGATGTTGACCAGGCAGTTAGACATTTGAGGCTGGGCTGAGTGAGGGAAAAGGTGTGCCCTGAAGATAGCAACTTGGAGTCACATTCTTCTCACCTTGTCTATAAATCCTTCTTTAATCTCCCCCAGCTGCACAAAAGTTCTCCATTCCTGGATGTTATACTTTCTGCATATTTCCTTGAGTATCTACCTCTGCCTCCCTTTTCTTTCATTGTACTGCCTTGTGTACTCGACTGTAGACTATTTGAGGTCAAGGACTATGTCACTTTCATCTTCGTGTTCTCTCAGTGTCCAGCACTGTGCCTTTCTGTATTTGTAAATAATATGTGACATTGGCTTAATTAATTAATCTCCTCTAACTATAACAGGCTCAGCAAAATTGCTTGAAAAAAAAATAAACCCAGAATGTTAGATAAGTAAATGAATGAATGAATGAATGAATGAATGAATGAATGATTAATCAATCAATCCCTGGAGTCACACTGAAAGATCCAAATAAATTTGGCCCTGTGCAGGACTGAGTGAAGCCTAGTATCCTCCCAACCTGCCAAACCCAGTCACCCCATGTCCACTGAACTCCCCAGGACTGTCCATGATAGTGCCCCACTTATGTTTGGCTTCCCCAATCCTGTGCTCCATAGACTTTTTGCCCTTTTGTTGTCCAATAAAATGTGCCAGTCAGACTATAAGGTGACAGCAAGCCAATTAGACCAACTCATTCATGCTGGTGTAATTGCAGACTACTGTCCAGATGTCTTTCACCTCCCACACCATAAAATTGTATTTTAATGAGGGTCTTGAGAAATCCAAACGCCTGAGAGCAAAAGTGACTTTAGGGCAGGACATACCTGCCCTCATTTGCTGAGCCAGCAACAAGCCAGGCCTTATTCCTATGCTCAGTGTGGACAAAGTGCTGATGAATGATTAAGAGGAAGCAGCTTGTTGGGAACATGGATAGTCAGCTCTGCCCTGAAGGCTACCCTTCCCGCCAGGGCACTCTCTTCCAGTTCTGACACCAGGCAGCCCTTGGACCCTTGGTCTCTAGTCCCCTGGGTCTAAGCCTGTATGTGTGAAAAATAAGACTACTGAGCTGGACTTCACAGATCCCTTCCAGTTACACAGTTCAATCAAAACAAAATGTAATGTTCAAAATTTCAAAATCTCTCCACTCATTTTATCAAGCTATTCTCATTTTTACGTTCCATAACACTCTGTCACAGGGTTACAAGTCTCCATTTTTTCTTCCATAAAATGATGTTGTGAGAGAGTCCCTTGTAAATTCTGACACATTGTATTAAATTTAGCTATTATTATTTTTTTTATTAAGGAGTCCCCTTCTCTCTTTCTTTGTAGGTGGGAAATTAAAGATTGCTACCAAGTCCAGTTTGGAAATTTTTTAAAAAGGCTAGATAATATTTTGTCTGAAGCCAGAGTCCTAACCAACCCTCACAGCAGAAAGTTGGGATGGGCGGCGTGGAATGCATGACTACAGAAGGATTTAGGGATATCTTAACTCCCTAAGTTTGTTACGTCAAGTTTTTATGGGGTCACTAAAGCGCAAATGGGTCTGATAGACCATATAATCCTAAATGTGGAAAATTAGAGGAACTCTTTAGTCCACCCACTCTACTGTTTTCCAGATAAAGCTATCCTGGAGAGTATATCCCAGGATAGGGAGTTAAGGGCAACATAAGATAGATGGAGGCATGAGCTTCTCATATTTGCAGATTACTCCGACATACGATTACATTCTAACAGCAAATACAGTAAGCATATTACACCAGTAGATCCTGAATATTATCTGAAAGCATTTTAATGTTAAATAAACAATATAATTTCTTTGCAGAATTATTTAACAAATCTAAGAACAAAACTAAGAACCAAAAACAATGCCCATTTTGACTCCTGAAATTAAAATACACCAAAGTGTCATTACTCAAGCAGATTAACTAGAGAGGAAGTCTGAATTAGGTATTATTCTTTAAAGAAATATACCCTTAATATTCTCAAGAAGTACAGAAAAAACAGCAAATCAAAATATGGCCAAGTCAGTGAGTTTAGAAAATATTTTAACAGTACAGGGGTTAGCAAAAGTAGGTTTACAGCTGTGAGTATGCAAAATACAGTTTATTCTTGTATTATTATTTATTAATTATTATATTATTTTCCATATGAACTGTCAAGCTACTTTTGCCCACTCTTGTATATAAAAATAGTATATTAATAGTATATTAAAATATAACCAGATTCCTATATACTGTCTACATATACACATTTCTGCCCAGCTCCTTCTAACAGAGAGAAAAAGCTGAAATTGTATGAGATACTCTATATATTAGGCCTAAGAAATACCCAGTTTTAGACTTGTGGCTAGTAAAAGACTGTGGACTTTTTCAGTCCTAGGTAAAGGAGGCTAAACTTAACCTTTGGCAAAGACAAAGTAGAATAGAGAATACAAGCAGTGGTACCTACAAGTTTTCTGTTTCTATAACCTTTGAGCTCAGGCTACCCCTAGCTCAGCTCTTGCTGCACTCAGTGCATGAATGGGAAGCCAAGCAATGTGGTTAAATCTTCAGAGCCATGTTCTGTTACATATTGAACTCTGAAGCCTTCTGTGTGTCAGTGACCTGGGGAAAATAAGGAAGGCAGTTCTGCTTCCTGAGAACTTTTTGCCTCTACGAAGAAGAAAGAAATACCGTGTTTAAGAAAGATTAACTTCTATAGCTCTTGCCTAAGAACCACAAATCACAATTCATAGGAATCTTAATAGATGGCCACAAAAGTAACCACTAGAAACAGAATCTACAAAGTAATAGACTCTTCTCCTTTACTTTATCCATAGAGGTTAAATTTTAAGACAAAACAATTCATCACAATGTCCAGGACAACAGTGTAATCAATCAGTGATTCTGGGGCCTCAATCAAGATGTTTGGAGATGATAAAAAAAATGAAATGCAGTGGACTTGTCATCCTAAGGCAGCCACATAAGTCAGGGCATCACATAAAAACCCACACAGGGGAGAAATCAATGCTTCCAAATGGGAAAATACACAACTTCCAATATCCAATCTATAGAGAGCCATTGACTTGCCTTTTAACAATTCTTCCTTGAAAGAGTTTCAAAAATTATCATGCCAAATTCAAAATTCAAGTGTAAATGCCAGTTTATGCTTTTATACCAGAATTTATTAGATCGGTATTAATTACATATATTTCCTGATCTTAGCACTTAAAATTTTAGTTGCTCTCAATGCTTTTGACTAGTTTTGAGGGTGAGAAAGAACAACAGCTGGATTTAGTTAACCCCTACCTACTCTAAGTAATTGGTTGAACTTAATCAAAAACAGGTGAGACTTCTGCTTCTAATCATGAGGGAGTACTTGATACCAGACTTGCCCTGCTATTATAAACAATTCTCAAACTTCACCAAATATATCAATCAGTTATTTTCAGTGATTGGAAAACAGCACAGAAATGTCATCTCTGAGAGAAGAACAATTCATGGGGTGATCGCCACCACTACTTCATGTTTCTCTCAGGGTTAGTTTCTGGACAGCAAAGTAGGGAGGTGGTTCCCAAGCAGAACTCTGAGGTCTTGATGAACTGAGGAGGTATAGAGCGGAATTCAAGGCTGATGAAGTAGGTTGATTTGCGGCACAGGGTACCGTGGAAGGGCAAGCTGCATAGAGAAGGGCTTACAGAACTCCATGCAGAGATTCCCTCAACTCTTTGGCAGAACACTAAGATGGATATTCTTAGAACATGGACTAAGCTGTGCATGCACAGGCAATCTGAGTGAAATGGAGCTTGAGGAAGTCACACAGTGCTGCAAAACCTAGGAATTTTGAACAGCCAGAGTTTAGAGACCTTGCTGAATATTTCCAGTCATTCAATAGTCATAAGAGCTCATCTAGACTCACTCTAACAAAACTTTTAATAAAGCTCAAGGGTGTCAAACCAATCTGACCATAAATTCACTGCCTATAGAAACAAAACTCTCTAAAGAAAGACAGTAAAATCCAACCTCTCAATAATACCCAGCACATAATTTAAAATATTAGCTGTGTAAAGAAAAAAAGTAGCCCATAACTGGCAGGGGTTGGGGCCCAATAGAGATAAAAATAGAGATGACAGAAATTTTAAAATTAGCTGACAAAGAATTAAAAATAGCTATTATGTTTAATGACTTATTTTAAAAGACGGACAAAATGAGCAAACATATTGAGAATGTCAGTAAATAAATGGAACCTATTTAGAAATAAGTGGAACTTCTAGAGCTGAAATAAGTCTAATAACTGAAAGTAAAAATTCACTGGATGAGCCTACAAATACATTGGACACTACAGAAGAAAGTGAGCTTGAAGACAGAGTAATTAAAGGCCATCATAACTGAAACAGAAAAAAAAGGCTAAAAAACATGAAGAGTCTTGGTAAAGTGTGGAAAGACATCAAAGTGAGATATATATATATATAAAATTTGAATCCCAAATGTAGAGGAGAGAAAAATTGGGACAAAAAATATGGAGAAATAGTAGCTAAATTCATCCAAATTTGATGAAAAATACCAACCTATATAAGAACTTCAACACACCCAAGTAGGAAAAAGACAATGAAAACTACATTTATGTTTATTACAGTCAAATAGGTAAAAACCAGACATGAAGTGACAATCCTAAAAGCAGCTAAAGAAAAATATGCATCATCTACAGGGTATAATGATAAAACTAACCACTTCTCTATAAAAATAGTGAAAATCAGAATACAATGGAATAATATCTCTAAAATACTAAAATAAATCAACCTAGAATACAATATCCAGCAAAAGTACCCTTCAAAAATAAAAGTAAAAACAAAATGAGAGAATTCATCACCGGCAGACCTACACTATAATGATAAATGTTAAAGGAGGTCCTTTAGAGTGCAGGAGATGAAAACATGAACCCACATGAAGAAATAAAAAGCAGAAGAAATGTAACTATATGAAGTAAATATAAAAGACTACTTAAATGTATTTAAAATGTAATTGGCATTTGAAAAGGTAAAAATGTATTATGAGTTTACAATACAAAAGTACACTGTGGCAACAACAGCACAAAGGATGGAATGAAGTAAAGGGGAGCGTACTATTTTAAGTTTATGTGTTGAAATGGAATGATATTAATTAATTGTAGTTTGTAACAGGTCAAGAATGTGTATTGTAATCTCTAGAGAAACCGTTAAAACAGTAAAACAAGAATGGAATAGATAAAAAGTCAACAGAGGAAGTAAAATGGAATGTTAAAACTTAGTCAAATAAATAAATAGCAAAATGATAGAAATAGCAAAATAAATAGCAAATAAATAGCAAAATGATAGACTTAAAGTCTATCATGTCAATAATTCATTAACTGTAGGTGCATTAAGAATCTGATTCAAAGTTAGAAAATGTCAGACTGAATAAAAAATAAAGATCAAACTACATGTTGCTGACTTCTGACCACAATGGAGGCATAGGTAGATACACCGTGCCTCCTTGCACAACCAAAAGAAAGACAAGAACAAATTTAAAAACAAAAAACAACTAGACTTACAGACAATTGAACTGTATGGAAGTCTGACAACCAAGGAGTTAAAGAAGAAACATTCATCCAGACCACTAGGAGGGGCAGAGATGGGCAGTCCGGTGGAGAGGACTCATGGAGTCCTCATGGAGAGGTGGAGGCTGGAGCACAAGTGGTCCCACACTTGCATGTGGATAAACCATGAAGAACAACTGGGGAGCAAGACAAACCATGCAACCTAGGTTTCCAGCGTAGGAAATAAAGCCTCAAAACCTCTGACTGAAAAAACCTGTGAGGGTTGAGGCAGTAGGAGAAATACCTAGCTTCACAGGAGAGTTTATTCAAGAGACTCACAGGGTCCTAGAATGTATGCAAACCCACCCACCTGGGAATCAGCACCAGAAGGGCCCAATTTGCTTGTAGGTAGTGGCAGAGTGACTGAAAGCTGACAGAGAACTGAGCAAGTGGCATTATTTCCTCTCGAACCCCTCTCCCACCTATAGCACCACAATGCAGCAATGTGGGTTGCCCTGCCCTGGTGAATACCTGAGGCTCCACCCTATAGTAGTAACAGGCACCCCAAGAGAGAAAAAAATGGCCCAAATGGAAGAACAGATCAAAGCTTCAGAAAAATACAACTAAGCAACAAAGAGATATCCAACCTATCAGATGCACAGTTCAGAACACTGGTAATCAGGATGCTCACAGAATTGGTTGAGTATGGTCACAAAATAGAGGAAAAATGGAAAGGTTATGAAAAGTGAAATAAAGAAAAATGTACAGTGAACCAACAGAGCAGGAAAGGAAACTGGGACTCAGATCAACAGTTTGGATCAGAAGGAAGAAATAAAAATTGAACCAGAACAGAATGAAGAAAGAATAATTCAAAAAAATGAGGAGAGGATTAGGAACATCCAGGACAAGTTTGAACATTCCAACATCTGAATGATAGGGGTACCAGAAGAAGAGAAGAGCAAGAAATTGAAAACTTATTTGAAAAAAAAGATTGAAGGAGAACTTCCCCAACCTGGCAAAGGAAATAGACTTCCTGGAAGTCCAGGAAGCCCAGAGAGTCCCAAAGAAGTTGACCCAAGGAAGTACACACCAAGGCACAGCATAATTACATTACCCAAGATTAAAGATAAGGAGAGAATCTTAAAAGCAGCAAGAGAAAAGGAGACAGTTACCTACTAAGGAGGTCCCATTAGACCATCAGGACCATCAGCTGACTTCTCAAAAGAAACTTTGTAGGAAAGAAGGGGCTGGAAAAAAGTATTTGATGCCATGAAAGACAAGGAGCCACATCTAACATTACTTTATCCAGCAAAGCTTTCATTTAGAATGGAAGGGCAGATAGTGCTTCCCAGATAAGGTCAAGTTAAAGGAGTTCACCATTACCAAGCCCTTATTGTATGAAATGTAATGAGACTTAACTAAGAAAAGAAGAAAATAAAAAATATGAGCAGTAAAATGACAGTAAACTCACAACTATCAACAACTGAACCTTAAAAAAAAACTAAGCAAACAACCAGAACAGGAACAGAATCACAGAAATGGAGATCACATGGAGGGTTATCAGCAGAGAAGGGGAGAGGGGAATGGGGGGAAAGGTACTGGGAATAAGTACCATAAATGGTAGGTACAAAGTAGACAGGGAGGAGATTAAAATAGTATAGGAACTTCTGGCCAAGATGGAGGCGTAGGTGGAAACACTGTACCTCCTCTCACAACCAAGATTAAGGACAACAAATATTTATAAGCAATAACACAACCAGAACACAGAAAATTGAAATACGGAAGTCGACAACCATTCAACCCTACCAGTAAGAGGGGCAGAGTCGACAGCCAGTGGAGAGGGAAAGCGGCAGGAAAATGTGGTGGCTGCCGGGCTTGGGAGCACCGGGCGGCGTAGGTAGCGCGGAGCTTGCAGACCCCAGACATGGGGAGGAGACGAGCAGAGCATGCAGGGCACACAGGGCAGTTGGCCAACCGTGGACACACATTCGCGTGCAGATAAACTAGGCAAGAGCGGGCAGTGAGATGGACCGCACAGCGCAGGGCCCCAGCGATGGGCAATAAAGCCTAAAAACACTGATTGAAAAGGTGCCGGGAGAGGCTCCCAGCCTCACAGGAGAGGTTGCTGGGGAGACCCGCAAGGTCCCAGAGTGTGCATAGGCCCTCCCACCTGGGAACCAGCGCCAGGAGGCCCAGTTTGCTTGTGGGAGGCAGCAGAAGGGACACAAATCCGAGAGCGCAGAATAGGCGCCATTGTTCCCTCTCTGACTCTGCCCTCACAGACAGCATCGCAACTTGGTGACTAGGCTGCCCCGCCCTGGTGAACACCTAAGGCTCCGCCCCTCACATGCAACAGGTGCCATCTGACCAAAAATGACTCAAACAGAAGAAAAGCTCAGAGTCCCAGAGCCAATACTTTAAAGCAAGCAAGAGATAGCCAACCTATCAGATGCACAGTTCAAAGCACTGCTAATCAAGATGCTCACAGAATTGGTTGATTTTGGTCACAAATTAGATGAAAAAATGAAGGTGTTCATAAGTAAAATGAAGGAAAATGCACAGGGAACCAGTAGTGATGGGAAGAAAACTGGGACTCAAATCAATGGAGTGGACCAGAAGGAAGAAACAAACAACCAAGCAGAAAAGAATGAAGAAACAAGAATTCAAAAAAATGAGGAGAGGCTTAGGAACCTCCAGGACATCTTTAAACGCTCCAACATCC
>PVKM010005531.1:0-47475 GCA_004027735.1 Carollia perspicillata
CTCAAAGAGTTATAAGAGAGGAAAAGTGTTCACAGTCTCTAAAAAGATGTATGATCAAATAAGACTGCTAAATTAGATATAAAACTGGTTAATGTCACACAGCAATAAAAATGTAACTTTTGAGCTATCTTTTCTCATTCACATCTCTTCTAGAGAAAATGGACAAAAATCATTCACATCTCTTCCAGACAAAATTCATTTGCAGTGTTACTGGACAAAGAATCTTTGCATTGCCATTAGTTTTCCACGGTTTAGCATCTGCCCTTCAAAGAATTATAAACTATGTTGATCAGTAGTAACTAGTAAGTGAGCAGAAATACAAACCCTTAGAAAACTGGGTAATTCATGTCTGAGCCTCTGAGACAGCGGTCCAGTGTGACATTGAAAAGCCATGTGGTTATCCTTCCACCTGTTTGCACATTTCAGATGTTCTAAATTTTATTGAAATAGCATCATATTTAGAAATCCAAAATCATTTATTTTAAAAATACATTGACTCTTCTTTAGCAGAACCATATATATTTTCTTTTTTCCTTGACATACTATTTCTATTTATCTTCCCCATATTTTAATTCATATATTTTTATGTGTGACTGTTCTTCAGTTAGTATTTCTACATTATGAATGAGAAAACAGAGTAATAAATAGCTAAGTTAAGGAAAGAATGCAACATCAAATATGATCACTCATACCGTAGTAAATAACCTCTGAACCACAGTCTTTAGTCTGCAGGATTACGATTTTAGATGTTTTCCTGAAAAAAAAATTATCATGATGAGATATTTGCATTCCCTTGTTCATTGCAACACTATATACAACAGCTAAGATGGGGAAGAAAACTAAATGTCCACTGACAGATGAATGAAGAAAATGTAGTACACACGATGAAATATTTTCAGCTTTAAAAATGAAGGCAAATCTTCCATACAGGACAATATGGATGAGCTCTGAGGACATTATGCTAAGTGAAATAAGTCTGTCACAGAAGGAAAAATACTGCATAATTTCACTGACAGGAGGTATCTGAAATAGTCAAATAGTCTTTGCTCATGGAAGCAAAGAATCAACTGTGGTTGCCAAGTGCTGGAGGCAAGGTATAAAATTTCAGTTACGCAGGATGCGTAAGTTCTAGAGATCTGCCGTACAACACTATGCCTGTAGACCACCATATTTACTATAATATGAGTGATCATATTTGCTGTTGCATTCTTTCCACAACTCAGCTATTTAATACTTGTCTTTCTCATTCCTAATGTAGAAATACCAGCTGAAGATCAGTCACACATATAAATACATTAAATTAGAATATGGGGAAGATAACTAAAACTTTTTAAGTACTCTGAAAAATCTGCTAAGATGGTAAATCTCATGTTAAGTATTCTTACCACAATAAATTTTTTTAAATTCATCATGACAAATATTCATAATCTTTTATGCCGGGTGGTCTTGGGCAAGGTACTTAACTTCAGTACTGTGTTCAGTTTCCTTTTCTGTAAAGTGGAGATAATATTTCCATATTTTAGGACTTTTGCCAGAGTAAAATGTGAAGAGAGGGAAAATACTCAAATAATGCCCAATTCAGAGTAACCACCTGACAGTTACCATTCTTTTTATCTGCTTTGAATTATGTTTTTAAGTATAATGAGTTAACATACAGTTAGTTAAATACATAGTGTTCCACATATTCATTGCATTTCTGTTTTTCCTTTTGTGACTTGTTCTTTGTATATTTTTTATTGACATGTTCATCTTTGTTCTTATTGATTCATAGGAGTGATTTATATTTTAAGGATAATAATCCTATATATGAGATACATTTGGCAAGTAATTTTGAAGTTTGTCAGCTGAGTCTTAACTTAGTATTTTCTGATGTTTTAATAGATTCTTTCAACTTTGTATTATAAAAATTTACCAACACACAGAAAAGTTGGAAGGCTTGTATATGGAATGCACGTTTACCAAGTTACTATTCAACTATATTTTAACAACTTGTCACATTTCCTTTATCTCTTTTTTTTTTGCTGAAACATTTCGAAATATGTTGCCAACCTCATATCAGTCCACATCTGCAAGCGCTAGCATGCATCTCCTAAGAACTCAGACATGCTCATGTATGTCCACAAACATCATCACCCCCTCAAATATCACCCACACCCCACTGCAGAAAAGGTTTCAATTGTCTCATTAAAATTCTGTAAATAAATAAATAAATAGGCCTGTCCAAGCCTTCAAACTCAAAGGAGATTTTTCAATAACTAAGTTTTTAGCTCCTGTAAAATTTCTACTGAGCCTACAGGAATCCAGAGAAATCTTAAGTAAAAATCTGATTTCACTGCTGCCCACAGAGATCTTTGCACCAGAGCTGCCGTGAGGACCAGTAGGCCCCGGGCATCTCCCTGGGCCTGGGCCGTGGGAAGCCCAAGTCACCCTTGATCATCCCTGTGTCTATCTATTCCAAATATTCCTCATAAAGTAATTCGGATGAGAACGACTTTAAACAGAAGACACCTGGGAGCACTTGTGGAAGTTGTTAGCCTCACATAAGCATAAGTAAACAGACCAAATAACAGCTTGAAATATTTAGTTTAACCCTCCAAGAATCTACCGGATGTGTGAGTCATTTGTCTTGTAATTACCTCCCATCTCCTAGGCACAAATTCATCCTACTTCAAACATTCCCCAGCAGAGCAGCCTTGCTTTCAATACAACTCGATGCAATCAAAACCCGCCCCCCTAAAAAAAACAAAAAAACAAAAAACCTAAAGGCATAATATTCCCAAAATTTTTGTGCAACCACATATGTAATAAAGACAAAATTATATATTTTTCCAACCATTTTATCTCTACTCAGGCTTCCATAAGAAGAGGAGGATTTTGTCATGGAAATCAAATGATGCCAGAGAGAGGTTATAAAATGTGTGCTTATTTGAACTCTCTTACTAACATGACTATTAAAATTTGGGAGGAATTCAAATACTTTACTTTTAAATTTGACTTAGCCGAGAGGCTGGAAGGCATTAAAGACTGCAGAGCTCAGCACCTGTTTGGTGACATTTAATGAAAAGCAGAAGCATCTCTCTTTAGCCGTGAACTCAAACAATTTTAAATTATTACCAGTTAAGAGGCCTGAAACCCATTATGAAAAGTGTGGGTTTTGTGTTCTGGAATTTACATCATCATCAGCTCCTTGGAAGCAGGAACTTTGGCTGCATCAGCAGAGGGGAAGTAGGCATCCACAAGGACCTGGCACCCACCACAGCACACAGGAGAGCCCAGTCCAGCCTCCCCACGCGCTAAAATACAACCACAGGCATAGGTGTGTGTTTCCTCCTTCACTCAGTTACTCTCCTTCCTTGCATTTATAAGAGTCCTATTCTATTCCAACATACAGATGTTATTTCTCCACATCTTCCTAATTCATCACACACACAGAAAGGCACACAATAATGAAAGTACTAACTAATGTTTACAGTTACTTAGAATTTATAAGATCCCTTTCTGCAAACTGCCTATCAATCCCTGCATGTATTAACATGGCATGCAATAGACAGGCAACAGACTTCTGTTAAGTCTATTTTCTCATTTCTCAGTATTTTCACAATGGTCCTTTAAAAGAATGTGCAGAAGTAATACACACAGTTAACAGGTAATAAAAGTGGGGCTTAAACAGATTTCGTGACTTTCTTGAGGTCAAACAAGAAAATGATGTTAGGTCCGTCTCGGCAGCCGAGTGACAAAATTCAGACTATTACCAAAAATCTCTGATAATAGGGTGTTTGTGCTGCCATGACTCATTCGGTTCCTGAGCACTTTAATTCTTACTTTTCATGAGTGGCAAGTCTCTGATATTTCTACCCTGAGCCCCATCCACCTCTAAGGAGGACAATCTGAAAGGGAGGACTGAAGGAAAATGTAGGGATTGGTAAACTCTTTGCTGTGGTTGAGTCAAATCCCTGCTAAACAGAGAAGGCGGACTTCAGCATCCACCACTCTGAGAAAAAGGGGGAGAACTGGGTGTTTCCGGGCGCAGAGGATTGAGGAAATGAAGTCACACTGCTGAGTCTCAAGGAGACATCCCTGTGCCCCAACACACCGCATTTCTCTTACTCAGCTGAAGTCAGAGGTCTGGGAAGATAATCTTTGACATTTGCAGTCAAAGTACCAGGCCTATTAAAGACCTCAGGAGTCAGGAAGAGCTTAATGTTGCTCAATTCAGCGTGAGATGCCTTGTCCCCCTTGCTTCTGCCGCCAGTTAAAAATGCCTCTGTTTTGTTCCTCCCTCTGATTGTCAATCTCGTGATCCTCCTCACACAGGCCAAATCAGGACAGCAAGAGGAGATGGGATTCATGGGTCATGTTACCAAGAATTAAAGAAACCGGACACCTTGAGAGATTGTGTCCACAGTATGTCATTCACCAGCTATTGTTTCCTCAACTTGAATGTAATTTAAAATATAGCCAGACTGCCATTAATAGTAAAAGCTAGCATTTGGCTCAGTAAGTCCTGCCTGAGTGCTTCGCCTGTGTACTAATCTATTCCTCACCTCCTTCCTATTAGACTTTATTCCTTCTTACAGAAAAGACATTCCAGGGCACACAGTTAACATGTGGTGGAGCTAAATTTTGCACCTAATCTTTCTGATATCAGGCTATATAGGGCTCTTAACTACTATATTATATTGCCTTTATTGAAATAAATTGGAGTGTCTAAAAATTAAAATAAATGAAAAGAGAGAGGGAGAATAGAAAAGAAAGAAATGCATGAAGAGATGTTATCCACATTCTTTTAAAAAGGCAAATTCCATTCCCATGTGAAATATGCAGATGACATTTCCTGCCACACACACAAGACATCACTGTGAGTGATGTCAGTGACAGTTTCCACGCTACATGCACATCCACCCCAGCAGCTGGGTGATGTGGTGTCCACCTGGGAATGGTGCCACAGGTGGTTTGGAAGAGATGGAGACCCTTCAGCGCTCTCCCCTACTTGATTTCCACTAGAAAATAAATATTTGACTTTTCACTGCAAATTGCAGTTTTTAATGGTTTAGTAGCCAGAACCAGAATATGTACTGCACCGAGAAGGGCTGGGAAGGCACAGGCATCAGCCTCTGGGGCGGGGCGTGGGGAGGAATCATAATATATATTCCCATCTACATCCCAAAGCTGAAAAGTGCTGCTTTTTAGAGTATTTGTGGGGCAGGGGAGTCTTCCTTGACAAGATAACTTGACTTGAAGGCAGAGTGCATGAGAAGGTCTTGTTGTTGGCAAAAGCAAAGGCAATTCATTTCTATTCTCTGATTTGACCACTACTACTGGGTAACTGGGTACTTCTGGATCCACAGTTGTAGCCCATTTGATCGAATGGGAAAGTTTCATAAATAAACCTTAGACGGATGGCTAAATTTATTTGGATTATTCTAAAGCATGAAATGCTAATGTCTTTATGAGTTGTGCTTACTTCAAAGTACCTGAAGACAAAATACTGCAGGTAGCCTTCATCAGCATTTTAGAGAGGTATAAAGTTATTTCCTGTGTTGTGTTTTGAAGTTAATATTTGTTGACTATTTTGTGACAAGAGTCAAGTCTATTTTAAAATGCTTTACTCAATATCCTTACTGGAGAGCCTTTTAAAAAAGAAACTGTAAAACCAACAAACTAGATGGAGACAGACTCATGAACAAATTGCTAGTTGCCCCAAGGGAGAGGGGAAGGGAGGTTGGGGAACTGGTTGGAAAAGGTGAAGAGATTGAGAAGTGCAGATTGGTAGTTACAAAAAAGTCATGGGGACATAAAGTACAGCATAGGAATATAGTCAATAATATTGTAATAACTATGCATAGTGCCAATAACTATATATAGTGCCATGGAAATATTGGAGGAACACTTCGTAAAGTATGTGTTTGTCTAACCATTGTGTTGTACACCTGAAGCTAATACAAAATAATATTAAATGTAAACTGTAGTTGAAAAAAATTAAAATACATAAGAGAAATTATAGATCTATATGTTTAAGTACAACCCATGAAAACACTGGGAAAGTAATAAGGACATCATCAGTATAAAACACTTTGAAAGCTAAATCTTTGTCTGATATGTACCTTTAATATTCCCCAATGAGGGAGCTGCCTGAGGAGGTAAATAAAAAACTTCCCTTCTGCATAAAGGTCTTGACTATGCCTCATTTCTGTCTCCCAAATTAATAGAAATAATATTGACACTACTTTTTCAACTTGCATCTCTAGAGATCTACACTAGTCTTAAAAAAAAATAAGCACCTTGTAATATAAAACTTCTCAAAAGTTACAAATTAACTTTTCATATGTAAATTCCACAGAAGCAAGAGGCAGGAAATAGTGATGGTCACAGGAAGCCTGCAGTTCAGTTATGCCTGAGTTTGCCCCTCTCGTGCTCACACGGGCACACACACACAGACACCACCTAAGGCCCTTTTTTTTCCTTTATTTTTACTGCTGACACTATTACAGATGTCCCCATTTCCACCCTTCTCTGGCCATTACCACCCTAAGCACTCTTGACTTGTCCGTCATCAGTACATGGTCAACATATTCTGATAAGATTGGAGGAAAAGTTTTTCTTCCAATAGGAATGAAACTAACACCAGGTACTAAAAGACACTTAACATTTATCTTAGAATATGCTAGGACAAAGACAAATAAAAACAGCTTTGCAATTGGGCAGGATACAGAGAGTTAAATAAAGCCAGACTGGTAGAACTTTTTCCCATAATTTAAGGTATAATTCACAACTTTATTTTTATATACAAATAAAAACTAGTGAGAAGTTGAACGCTGGCCTTCTGTTGAGCACCGATATCAGTGAGCTGTCCTTTCCAAATTCCTGTCCTCAAAACCTGGATTGCTTTCCAAAGGACCTCCATTAATTGGGGGGAATCTTTCTGAAGTTTATTCCTTCTCCCAGTTTTTGTTTCTCCCTTTAGAAATGAATATGGCATATTTCCCCAATTTGGAGTTATATAATTCCATAGAAGAATATTTTACAAATTATTTTGAGCTATCATTTTAAAAAATCTAAAAACTAGGCACACATTTTAAGTCTATTTGTTCATTACAGGTCAAAAGTCAGCTAGAGTAGCGCTCTCATGATTGCCATTCTGGTGAAGTACAAAATGATAGAACAAGTCAGTCATCAAATGTGTAGAGAGTAACATTTTCATTGGAAAATAGGGACAACATAAAAATGGGAAAAATATTTTTAAAGAAAGGACTCCAATATGTTAATCATAGCTGCCTCAAAGTGTGTGGGATTGTGATTTTCTTTCTTCCTCCTTGAACCTCTACATTTTATGGGACTTAATAAGTTTGAAGTAGGTGTAGTAAGAACTATGTTTTAAAATTCCCAAATCAAAAAAAAGGAAGCTCAGATGTTACTGGTTGGGTGCAGTAGTAAGGTGAGTTTCTGTCGTCCATTCTACGTTTGACCCTTCTGTTGGTCAGGCAGCCGTCATGGAGGATAACACAGGCAGTTTCACCTACGTGATATAAAATCATTGAATTAAAATACTTTCATGTGTTTGAACCCTAAGATTCAAAGTAATTGATTCCTTTAGCCCCAGGTGTTTTTTACAAAACTCCCTGAAATGGGTACTATTAACCTAATGTGGAAAGCACATAGATTGAAGATTTATATATTTGCATACATTAAGCCTACCAGTCATTAATCCAGAGGTGACCTTTGTCAGTGGGCAGATGTTTTCTAATTCTCTGAACACAAAAAGAGGAGACGTATATTTGAACGTTATATTTGAATCCACCAGACAGGTCCGCATACAATGAGGCAGCCCCGGGCTGTATTCTCTGTTCTGTGTGGACAGTGACAGAGTACTCTTGTCAGATTTAACCTTTACCTTTGTTTGTCTGGAGGCCATGCAAATTAAATGCTTTCACAAAATAAGAAAAATAACTTTCCATCTACATTACAATATAAACATTTTCTTCTATACTTAATGTGGCTGAGTCATAAAACTGCTTTGCCGCATGGGTGGTCCGAATATAAGAACGTATACAAAGAAAATGGAATTTATTCTGGAAAATATCATTTCCTGGTCTGGCAAAGTACCTCAAAAGTTAGCTGTTTATTGCAAAAATGATAAGTTATATTGGTTTTTTATGTATTGATTTTAAAGGGGGAGGGGAAGGGCGGAAGAGAAACATTGATTTGTTGTTCTACTTCTTTACGCATTCATTCGTTAATTCTTGTATGTGCCCTGACTGAGGGCCAGACCCGCAGCCTCGGTGTATTGGGACAATGCTCTAGCCATCTGAGCTACCCAGCCAGGGCTATATTGTTTTGTTTTGTTTTGTTTGTCTTTTAACGATTTTTTTTTTTGCCTTACTAAATGTAAATTAGTTCCCTCATGTGCATGTATAACATTTTTATATTTTGTTACTTGGAGCTAAGTTTTTGGGACTTATAAGAATTAGCATTTATGAATAGAGATTAAGATATCATTATGCAATATTATTTATATAGATGTATAGTAAAAGTCCCAGGGTTCCTGCAGTGATAACAAAGTCTTCAAATTTGCCTTCTCCCCCTTCCAGAGTTCTTGCAGTGAAGCTCAGGCGCTCAAGTCTGATTGCAAGGATGAGTCCAGGACAACAGACAGCAGAGCTCATGCAGAGACCGTCTTTGCATTCGCCCCACTATTGGATTTATTGAGTGCTTACTATGTACCAGGCTCTCTGGGTAGAATGAGGAGCACAAGAGACAAGACCTCCACTTTCAAAGAGTTTATAATCTAATGAGGACTCGCTAAACAAATATATTTAAAAATTTAACACTGCCTTAAATATTTCAAAGATAAGGAATCAGAACAATATGAGAGACTCTAACTAGAGGTGTAGCTGAAACCAGAAGGAAAAAGTTTTGGTAAAGAAGGAAAAAGTTTTCTCGACACTCAGAGGGTCAGAAAATTAAACTCATAGAGTTAACAGGAGAAAAGCATACATATTTATTTAACCTAAGTTTTACCTGACACGGGAGCCGTCTGAAGGAAATAAAGACCCAAAGAAAGAGATCTGAGCACTCTTACACTAGGTTTAGTGAGAAGTGGGCAGTTGTGTAGAATATGATAGGTTAGAAACTACAAATTAAGCATAGTAAACTGGGGAAACTTAGCAAGGCCTATTTCATTAGGATTCTTCTCGGCAGCCCTTTGTTTTAGGAGACAGGAATGCTCCTTTCCTTCAGTTAGAGGGAGGGCACTTCCCATACAACGTAAGGGTTTTATGACCTGTTCCATGGGAAATAGGAGGAGGGAAGATCAGAGTGGTCCTTCTGCTTCTGCCATTTCCTCAGACTCCTTCTGCTTCAAATATTCAATATGGCCAGGTGCCATATTTTGGGAGAGTGTGTCTAAAACCCATCACTATCCACATGAAGATCTAAGGAAGAGAATTCCCAAGAGGGGGAACGGCAGGTGCAAATAGCCTATGGGAAAAGAAACATGTGGGTCCAACATAGCAGAACTACATTATGTTAAGAATAATTTCCAAAAATAGTGGAACATAGCAAGGGAATAGAAGGAGTAGGCGGTAATGGCAGACTTAGGCCAGGCTACAAAGAGCTTAGAAGGAATCGGTGCCATATTTGATTTTTTTTCTCATTGGGGAATCTATTCAAAATGCCTCCACCATTTATTTCTTTGCTTCTGAGACTCCAGGTAATCTACATTTAAGAAGGGCAACTTTTTTATAAACACGTTTCAGGCTGCTCCCTTAGCCACACTTACCCCCAAGAAGCCACCGCAGCCACTTGGAGTTTTAATCTGTGTTACAAGCTATTTTTACTTTCTTTCTCAAAGGTTTTTATTTATTTATTTTTAGAGAGAGGGAAGGGGAAGAAAAAAAGAAGGAGAGAAACACCAATGTGAGAGAAAGAAACATGGACTGGTTGCTTCTCACATGCCCCTAGGGGGCCTGGGTTGCAACACAGGCATGTGCCCTGACCAGGAATGGAACCAGGGACCTCTCAGTTTGTGAGACAACACTCAACCCACTGAGCCACACCAGTCAGGGCTCAAACTATTTTTATTTTTAAAGATTATTTTTAAACTACTTACTTTGAAATTCTGGACATATACAAAAGAAGAAAAAATAGTACAATAAGCCTCAAGTTTCAACCATGATCAACAAGTTATTTTTAAGTAGACAAGCAATTCAAAGAAAAGAAGGCACTTAAAAGTCTACTACTTAGAGAGAGCCACCAAAAACCACAGCACAATGCTACACATCCTTCTGGGTTTATACACACGCATACACACACACTGAGTGTGGTTTTTCTTGCGTGTTTGTCTGTCTTTGTTTTTGCTTGTCAAGGTGCATTTATGCTATTTTGCAAGCTTAGGCAACCTTTAAGCCATTTCTTCTTCTTTCTTCTCCCCCTTCCCATGGAATTCTTTGTTTTACCTGACCTCATGACAGATTTATTTTTGATATTCCTAATGTTTATTCATCCTTTTTACATGTCCAACATAGCAGAACTACATTATGTTAAGAATAATTTCCAAAAAAGCCATTTTACTAAAAGAAAATAAAAGAATAATTTCCATCCCGATGAACCACCTACACAGTTGGAAATTGCAGGTTAGTACAGTGGTTAGGAATGTAGATTCTGGGTGAGACAGAAGATGACTAATCTCTCTGTGGCTCAGTTTTATTGTTAGTAAAATGGAGAAACAATAGTTTCTACCTTCTAGTGTTGTGGATAAAGCAGTGTGTGTACTTACAGTGTTTGTCACTGTTAAAAACCAAAATTCAGCCTAGAAAATTTGAAGATCTAATTGACTTTATTAAGCAGTTCATGAATCTGGAAGTCATCCCATCTAACAACTAGAATAGCTCTCCAAAAGGCTGTACAAAATGGAAGGCTTTGTAGGAAGAAGGTTGGGACAAGAAAAGATTATTTTTAGACCCGTGCATCTTTTGGAGGGTGAGGGAATGAATTTTTATCATGTAGATTGCCTCTTGCTATGGGGGATGAGGGGACCCATGTATTAGATCCCTTCATTGGTGTTCTCAGAAAATTCCAGACTTGTTGATTAAGATTATGTTTCTGGGAGAAGTTGAAATATCTATGAGATTAGGTATTAAATTTAGGTTTGGTATCATGGGATTTAGCATAAGTGATGCCATTTTGGGTCTATGGTCTTCTCTTTAACATCATATATCATGAGCTCAATCAATGGTTGCTATTTTTATTATTAAAAATATCTGTTATCGGTGAACTAAACTGTTCCATCAAATGATAAAATATCAAGGATGTTGATTTAACTTCCAAAAAAACTGTGTGCAACACCTGCAGAAAGTCATTGTCTTAAAGCTGTATAACTCAGAAAACACTTTTACTTTTATTAGTTGAAGTTAAACCATAATGTCATGTTGGCATTGTTATTTATCAATCTGTATATCATATGTAATGTTGTACTTAAATAGGTCTTGGTCTGTGTTCAAGAGAGGATGACTAGTATTGGATCAACGTTCTCTCCCAGGTGGGGGAAAGAAAAAACATTGGTATTGGAATAAAAAATTTATTACCTTTCATTAATCAACAGTGGTGGGCAAATGAGAGCAGGGAGAATATAAACCTTCATGACAACCTGAGAGTTAATTTATCTGGGCCACCCCCAGCAATTACCTACGCTTCATTTGTAACCTGTAGGTAGCATTGAAAAATCGTGAAGAGTAAAGGAATTACGGTCTCCAAAAGGGTAGAGAGGAGAAAGCCATCTCCTTAATAATAAGTCTGCTTTAAAATTTTCCTTCCACCCCATTTTACTGATAAAAATCCTCCCGCATTAGATTAAAAAAAAAAAAAACACTAAAAAGAAATCAGAAATAGAGCAGAGATTCAGCAGAAAACAAAGTGAAAAGGTTTATTGCCTTTGTCAATTTTATTTTTAAGGTGAGATTTTTAAGAAAAAGAACACTCTATTATCCTTTGCTACAATCAAGAGGAAACATTGATATGTTAACTACGCTCTTTGCTTCTCATGCTGAGGTGTCATTAGCAAAGTATTTTCAAAATATGAGGTTGTTTTCATGATATACTAATTCCAGCTCTATGATTTTCTTAAATGCATTTAACTTTGCATGGCTTTAATGTTACTTTTTACCAGGAGCAATCATGTTGTGTGGTCATTAAATTTACAAAACAGATTTTCCTAAAAGTAAACAAATGAAGACCCCATTGAAATTCCTTAACACTGAACCTCTCTCTTCTTAGCTTACCTTTTGTCTCACTCCCTCCACTTCTTTCTCTCTTTACGTCTTCCCATTTTCCCTTTCACTTTCTACTTTATTCTTTTCCTTTTCAAATGACAAGATTACCATAAACATTTTTTCCTTCACACACACACACACACACACCATTCACCCAACCACATCTGCTACTGATTGGCTTCTTACAAAAGGACAAAGGACAAAGGGTCAGTTAGAGGAGCCATCCTTCAGCTTGTATGCAGAGATCTGCCAGACTAGCAGAAATGGGCAAAAGTAACTGTCATTACAAGTCTGCTGACAATTAAATAATTGGATCCATATGTGTTGTCTTACAGGATTTTAAAAAGAAGTTAATTTCAATGTGGAGTTCTGATTTCTGTAAGAAAGGACACACAATTATTAGTCTAGTTTACTTCCTGGCTAGTTAGTATACCAGTTTTTTATGGAGATTTGTGCTTATGTTATAGCATAGATTTTGGTGCTTGTATGGTAGAGCAATTGGATGTTTTAAAGCTATTCACAAGAAAATAGTACCTAAGTTAAAAAATTAAATTTCTATAAGTATATACACAGATACATAAAAACATTCTCTCTATATATCCCTATAACCATATATTTCTGAAAAAATAGCATTTGACTGGAAGTTCAGCAGAGTCAGAAGTCCAATGGCTTGTCCATGTGAAGACAAAAGTATGAATACAATTTAAAAGTTGTTGTAAATCTTAAAGAAGACTCTACCCAGGGATGTTCAACCCGTGGCCCGTGGGCCACATGCAGCCCAGGATGGCTATAAATGCAGCCCAACAAAAAACTGTAAATTTACTTAAAACATTATGAAACTTTTTGTTTGCTTGTTTTCATTAGTGCTGGTGTATTTAATGTGTGGCCCAAGACAACTCTTCTTCCAGTAAGGCCCAGAGGTGCCCTGGCAACATATGACAAGGATTGTTTCTTTCTGCCCCCGTGGAAGGCAGCTAGCAACTCAGAACAGGGTCCTTCTGACTGGGTTCAAAGCCTAGGTCTGTTTGCCAGCTATGCAATCCTGGAAAACTATCTTATTTCTCTATACTAAGTAGCCTAATTTGTAAAACAGGCATAAGAGGGTTGTTATAAAGATTAAATTAATTAACTCAAGTAAAGTTCTTTTTTTAATAACAAGGCATTTTATTTGTTTGTTTGTTTTAATATCCTCATCTGAGGATATGTTTATTGACTTTTAAAAATAGAGGAAGGAAGAGAGAGAGAAACATCTATGTGAGAAAGAAATATTGATCTATGGTCTCCTGTATATGCCTCAACCAGGGATCGAACCCAAAACCTTTTAGTGTACAGGATGACACTCCAACTAACTGAGCCACTCCGTCAGAGCTCAGGTAAAGCTCTTACAATAATACAATATAGCAGGTGACACAGAATCTTTCATATTAAAGTTGCTTCTAACAAAAACCGTTACTGGTTCACATTTGTTCTATTACTGACTTGCTTTGGCCTTCAACAAGCCATTTAATGGCAGTTTTCTCTTTTGTATAAAGGAAACAGATTGAACTTCATTTCTAACATTACACATGGGTATTTCAAGGACCTTTATTGTATTTCAATAGCACATAAGCTCTTTTAAATATTGTGTGTAATAAGTGCTTAACAATCACAGTAGCTGAATAATTGATCTCAAACATTTCTAGTTCAGGTGCCAAATTTGGGGACTGCGAAGGTAACAATATAATAATAAACAATAATAAAATACCCCTTCCAGCCAGGTCAAGAAGCTGACAGAGAACCATATCCAACATTCATATTAAATATCCCATACGAGTGCTCACTACAGAAAGGAGAGAGTTGGAAATTGTTCTTGACTAGTTATCAGAAAAATAGACAGGCAAAGTACAGCAATGTTAAGCAACTGGGCTAAGCATCCTGGGATAACACTAATTGGACTGCATTCTCTGGGAAAGAGAAATGATATTTTGCAGGATGTTACTAGGGAGTGAAGTAAGGGTCAGTGCTGAAAGGTTGAAATGCTTGGAAATTGATCAACAAAGTTTTCTGTACTTTGTCAACCACATACCAACTAGCATGCTACCACCCTAGAGTTCTGTTTGATATAGACACTTTGGGCTTATATTTTTCCTTCTCATAAGGTGCAACAAAACCCCTGCATATACTAAGTGTTTTCATTTAATGTTTATTAAATGAGTTAATGAAACCTCTTAAATTTTCAACCAAAGGAAATTGAAGTAGAGCCAAAAGTTAGAGTTTTGGAGGACTTAAGAATCTGTCACTTAAAGACTAAATACCTCATATTTTAAATGAAGGCTCTGATAAAAATAAGTTGAGCAAATCCATATGACTTAGAGACAGGAGCCAGGACTAAAAATTCAAGTTGCCTGACTCCTCAGGTCGTGCTATTTCCATCAGACCAAACTACCTTCACTTTCGGTGACAAACAAAATCATCACAAGCCAAATACCAGATTTCTATTCTTTCAGCTTAATTTTAAACTCTAGACTATTCAAGTTTTGTAGTTCAAAAATAAATGATTTAAAATTCCATGACTTTCAAGGTCTTAAATACATCCTTAAAGAATTTCTACACAAGGTTTACTAGCAGTTTTATATCATATATAATTCACCCAGTATACCATAATTATTGGCCAGGAGTCATTGAAATTTATTATGAAAATTCCTGAGACTGTTTTTAATAAATAATAAGAAGCATGTAAACAAGGTTAAAGGTGGGGGTAGAGAAGATGAACTCAAAATCTTTCACTTATTTTCTTTTTAAAGAATAGTATTACTAAGTAGGACCTCTCCTATGTCAATTGGACAATTTTTATGTAATTTGTTTTTTTTTACTTTTTTTCCCTTTTTTTTTATTGATTATGCCATTACAGTTCTCCCATTTCCCCCTTCATTCCCCTCCACCCTGCACATCCCCTCCCACCCACACTCCCCCTCTTTAGTTCATGTCCATGTATCATAAGTTCTTTAGCTTCTACATTTCCCACACTACTCTTGCCCTCTCCCTGTCTATTTTCTCCCCACCGTCTATGCCACTTATTCTCTGTACCTTCTTCCCACCCTCTCCCCCCATATCCCTGTTGCTAACCTTCCATGTGACCTCCATTTCTGTGGCTCTGCTCCTGTTTTAGGTGACCGCTTAGTCTGCTTTTGTCTTAGGTGTGGATGTTAATAACTGTGAGTTTGCTGTCCTTTTACTGTTCATATTTGTTATCTTCTTTTTCTTAGATAAGTCCCTTTAACATTTCATATAGTAAGGCCTTGGTGATAATGAACTCCATGAACTTGATCTTATCTGAGAAGCACTTTATCTGCCCTTCCATTCTAGATGAAAGCTTTGCTGGATAGAGCAGTCTTGGATGTAGGTCCTTGTGTTTCATGACTTGGAATATTTCTTTCCAGCCCCTTCTTGCCTGTTAAGGTCTCTTTTGAGAAATCAGCTGACAGTCTGATGGGAACTCCTTTGTAGGTAACCGTCCCCTTATCTCTTGCTGCTTTTAGAATTCGCTCTTTCATTTTAATCTTGGCTAATGTAACTATGATGTGCCTTGGTGTGTTCCTCCTAGGATCCAACTTCTTCGGGACTCTCTGAGCTTCCTGGACTTCCTGGAAGTCTATTTCCTTTGCCAGATTGGGGAAGTTGTTGCGTATGAGGGGCAGTGCCGTAGGTGTTCACCAGGGCAGGGCAGCCTAGTCGCCAAGTTGTGACGCAGTCTGTGGGGGTGGGGTCAGAGAGGGAACAATGGCGTCTGTTGCGCGCTCTTGAATTTGAGTCCCCTCTGCTGCTTCCCACAAGCAAACTGGGCCCCCCTGGCGCTGGTTCCCAGGTGGGCGGGCCTATGCTCACTCTGGGATCTTGCGGGTCTCCCCAGCGACCTCTCCTGTGAAGCTGGGAGCCTCTCCTGGCACCTTTACAATAGGAGTTTTTAGGCTTTATTTCCTGTTGCTGGGGTCCTGCACTGTGCGGTCCGTCTCACTGCCTGACTTTGCCTAGTTTATCTGCACGTGAATGTGTGTCCACGGTTGGCCAACTGCCCTGTGTGCCTTGCTGGTCTGCTCATCTCCTCCCCGCGTCTGGGGTCTGCAAGCTCCACGCCACCTACGCCGCCCGGCACTCCCAAGCCTGGCAGCCACCACGTTTTCCTGCCGCTTTCCCTCTCCAGCACCTGCCGACTCCGCCCCTCTTACCAGTCAGGTTGAATGGTTGTTGACTTCTGTAGTTCAATTTTCTGTGTTCTGGTTGTGTTATTGTTTATAAATATTTGTTGTCCTTAATCTTGGTTGTGAGAGGAGGTACAGTGTTTCCACCTATGCCTCCATCTTGGCCGGAAGTTAATTTGTTGTTTTTATTTGTCATTGTTTTTTTTTAGAGAGAGACAGAAACATCAATTTGTGGTCACATTTATTTATGCATTCGTTAGTTCACTATTCTATGTGCCCTGACAAGGGATGGAACCCAAAACCTGGGTATATCAGGACAGTGCTCTAACTGAGCTAAACGCCCAGGGCCCTATGTTGTTCTTCATTAGAAAAATATGTAGCCCTGGCCAGGTAGCTCAGTTGTTTGGAACATTATCCAGATACACCAGGGTTGTGAGTTCCATCCTGAGTCAGGGAACACACAGGAATCAACCAATGAACGCAGAGATCAGTGAAGATGACAAATCAATGCTTCTCTCTCTCTCTCTTTCTCTCTCTCTCCTCCTTTCATGTCTCTCTAAAAATAAGTAAATGAAAATTTAAAATATATATACATAAAGATCACCAATATACCTTTTAATTAATAACAAAAGTCTTCTTGCTCTGGCTGGTGTGGCTCAGTAGACTGAGCACCAGCCTGCTAACCGAAAGGTAACTGGTTTAATTCCCAGTCAGGGCACATGCCTGGATTACAGGCCAGGTCCCCAGTTGGGGGAATGTAAGAGGCAACGAACTGATGTATCTCTCACATATCAATGTTTCTCTCCTTCTCTTTCTCCTTCCCTTCTCCTCTCTCTAAAAATAAATAAACTTTAAAAAAAATGTCTTCTTGATGTCATTAGGTCCATCGTCAATCACTTTAACCCAGGGTAAGAATCACCATAATGTAGGGGGATATCTAAATGTTCCACATATGTTGTTACCTGTGTTATTTTTGTACTTCATATAAATAAGAGTCTACTACTCTCATGACCATATTATTTTTTTTCAGGTTTGCCAGGCATATGAGGGTTAGGGAGATATTCATACTCTCAAAAGTGAATGCCTTTTTTGGAGTTATGGTTTTTTGTGAAAATATATGTTTTGGCTCAGATATTATCTTGATGCAGCATTTATAATCAGTAATGTTTTTTCAACCAGTGCATGTGCCCAAGAAGATCCTGGGAAAATTTTTGAATGAGCATTGTACTGAATAAATGCTTTACCACATTCGATATTCTAATTTTATACATTTGAGATCTCCAACAGATCTAAGTCACCATTTCCTCTAAGCAGGAAGAATGCCAATCTGGTCACACATTTTCAAAAGCAATAACTTTTTATTTACTATGATTCAGTTTTATACAATTCTGGTTGTTAGTTTCCTCATCGGTGTTAATTTGGGACCAAAGAATGGCAGTAGATAATTAAGGGAGCCCCAGGGGAGCTAGTGTAGGGAATGAAAACTAAAAAGCACAATTGATCTAGACTTAGAAGTGGGCAAAATAAAACCAAGGATCAAAAGAAAAAATATGATGAATGTATTTGTTTAAAATTCAAAAAGAGTCAGAAAGCAAAAATGCAAGAAATGGGAAGTCAAAAGGGAATAAGGCCTCAGGCAGATATGTGAGGTCAAAGCAAGGTATTGGGAAGGGGTAGTCAACACCATATAAGCAATCAGGAATCAAATAGGAAATATTCTTGGGAACACAAACTCTAAATTAAGCTATACTATATCTCCACCAGATTAGTTTTAAATGCTTCCATCTGTGGGCAGGACATAATCCCACCACAAAGAGAGACAGAAATCAAGAGTAGACTCTGATAATATTAAGATCTACTTCCTGTACTAGGATTATTCAACAGTAAGTTAGATAATGAAGACTTGGCAATGAAGAAAAAATAAAATTTCCTATCCTCACAGAGTTTACATTCTATAGAGGTAGGTAAACTTAAAGAGCAATTCAAGGCCCTGGCTGGTGTAGCTCAGTGGATTGAGCGTGGGCCTATGAACCAAACAACCGCAGCTCAATTCCCAGTCAGGGCACATGCCTGGGTTGCAGGCCAGTACCCAGTAGGGAATGCACAAGAGGCAACCATATATTGATATTTCTCTCCTGTTACAGAACAGTCACATATACACAGGGGCCAGGACTCTGGAGGATGGTATACTAATACCGTCCGGACCATCTACTGGGCTTGTCTGTCCACCGCCAGATTGGCAAGATATCTCTCAATGCCAGAGATTTGTGAAAAGGAAAAGAAAGGTTTATTTAAGGCTATATAGACTTAAATAAGTGACCCAATGTCCCCATTAAACTACCAAACTCCTTTAGGCCAACTACTGATGCCCACAGTGCTTCCTTCTCCCCCTGCCCTTATCCGGGCTACCGTAAGTCAGGAAAAGCAGCACACGTCTGTGTTCCTAGGCCATTGGCACTGTCAGCTGTGTTGCCATCCAGCCAAAACCTCTTCTTTCCTCCACCAGAGCTGCGGAGGTCTGTGGTCTCGCCAAGCCTCGTGGATCCTCTCCTTGCAAAGTTGTGAGGGGATCTGCACCCTTGCTAAGACCCCATGGTTCCCCCCTTGCAAAGCTGCAAGGGGATCTGTACTCTAAGACCACGTGGTTCCCCCCGCCCTTGCAAAGCTGCAAGGTGATCTGTGCTCTTCCAAGTCCGCGTGGTTCTCTCTCCTCAATGGCTGCCACATCTTGGTTTTAAAAGCCTGCGCCAGGCTTCCTTTGCAGCCCCATTTCCGACTCTTCCCAAAATCGGCTACACCTGCCAGCATCCCTGTATTATCCCAAGTTTACTGGGCTGCCATCATGAGTCTGGGCAGATATGGACCAATATCCTGGAGCCAATCTTCTTCCAGCTCCCACGCAGGCGCTGTGACTCGGGGGACCTGTTCCCCCCTTACATATTGTGGGGGAAGTGTCTTCCATCCCCCTGGCTCCAAGCATGGCCACAGCTATTTAACATATCCAAGTGACCCACCAAAGGCCATAGATAATGTTAAATGACCATGCCATGGATTAGCTACAGGGCCGTGGCTGTACGAAACAGCCCTGCATGCCCTGCTCCATGTGTCCCTTCCCCCAACTCACACCTGTGGGGGAAGGGGTGAGGACATCTTATGTGTCTCTCTAATATTTCTTAGACATCTTGAGTTCTGGGCCCCATTCCAAATCCCTTTTGGGGGGCCCCCTTCTTGGCTGCACCATGTATCACTCCTTCCCTTCCCCTCTAAAGATAAATAAATAAATCTTTAAAAATAAATAAATAAAGAGCAATTCAGTTTCTATCCTTATCTAGATCAAGTTTCACAAACCGCTATCCTTGTATTTGCTCTAATTCCTGAATTTACTCATTTTTCTTCACCTTTTCCAGGTAAATATTTTTCACAAATTCCTTCACTTTACCCAATAATCACTTCTGGCACCATACTGGTTTTAAGTTCTCACCCATTCATTTTTAAATATCTCATGATTTCCACATTTAACTCAATATGAATTCAGTATTTCTAGGCTCCAGAGAAAACATTATAATGAGAAAGGGCAAGTCTCTCCATTCAAGAAGTTTTTATTTCTGCATGAGTCCATATGTCCTCAAGAAACTGGCAGACCAGGATGAATGTACTACAGCCCACAAGGGAGGAATTAAGTGCCACAGTGATGAAAAGGCCATAATAACAGAGGAAGTTTTACAGACCTCCAAAACAGAATTGAAACCACTTCCAGTTAGCAGGAATGAAGAAAATCTTATGGAGGAAGCCTAGTGAATTTAGTTAAAAATTAAATTAGATAAAATTTAATGAATAAGAATTAAATACAAGAGTAGGGCCTACTTCCTTTTTTTTAAAGAGTTTATTTGGACTTCTAATCAAGATGGCGGCACAGGCAAACACAGTTTGCCTCCTCACACAACAGCATCAAAATTACAACTACACTATAGAACAACCATTACGCAGAACCATCAGAAATAGAGTTAAATGGAAGTCTGACAACAGAATTAAAGAATCTACATCCAGGGGTGGAAGCAAGGGAGGGAGGTGGGTTTGGCGGGGATCTGAGGAGTGGTGGAGGATAAACGCAGACAACTGTAATTGAACGACAATAAAATAATTTTTAAAAAAAGAAGAATCCACATCCATCCAGACTGGTAGGAGGGGTGGAGATGTAAAATGTGCGGATCCCACATCCATGAGTAGTGGACAAAAATTCAGAAGGGATATCTCAGGAGCGAGGAGCCCCACACCAGGATCCCCAACCCAGAAGGATAATTCCTGGAATGATAAACCCCCATAACTTCTGGCAGCAAAATCCAGTGGGGACTGAGTCAGTGGAAGAAACTTCTGGAGCCCCAAGCAGTTCCTCTTAAAGAACTCACACACAGACTTATTCTATTTATTCCCTCTGAGCTCCAGAACCAGGGTAGCAGCTTGAAAGGCACAAGTGGCATACAGGGAGGAACTGAAGTGTCTGGCATCAACGTAAGAGCTGGGGGTCAGCTTTCTCCCACAAAGAAAGGCAGAGGCCATTGTCCCTTTTTGGGTCCCACCTTCCACAGAGCCATAGAGCCAGCAGTCTCTTTGAGTCTCCATCAACCTGGCTAACACTGTTTGCCTGAACCTGGAGATGCCCTGAGACTCCATCCCACCCAATTTACAGGCCCATCCAAGCTGTTAACAGTAATGTTTCCATATGAATGGCTGATCCATAGGATTTGTGCTTTACATATATCATATGTAAGTAACTTTTCCATAGGATTATGATTTACAATTCCTAAATTCTCTCAAACAAGCAACAGCAGACCTCAATGAGCTCCCAGCCCCCGTACCTTTTGCTAAGTAGCCCCAAGCAAGGCACTAGCAGCAACCAGCCTAGATTCACAGTTTGGCTTCGCCTGGGAACCTCTAAGCCCAACACAAGTAGCAGCTATCTCAGATTGCTTTACAGCTTGGGCAGGGGGGTCCTGGGTAGAAAACAGGTGGGGGCTAACATTGGCCTACCCCACCTGGGAAACTGCAGAGCCTGAACACTCAGTGGACACCCAGTGGGCATCAGAGTACCACCACCCTGCCCCTGAACAGCTGATCCTGCACAGAGGGAGGAGGTTGGTGGACAGTGGACACTGTCAGTCCTTGAAGCTGACTGGCCTGGGTAGATCCTTCCCATTGACTAACCAACATCAGTCAAGGCTCAACTACAAGAGCAGGGTGTACTCAGCCCACACAGAGGACACACCTCAAGTACCCAACCTGGGTGATAGGAGAGACTGCACCTCTGGACCCTACAGGACACCTACTGCATTAGGCCACACTACCAAGACACAGAGTCAAAGCAGCTCTACCTAATACATAGGAACAAACACAGGGAGGCTGCCAAAACACGGAGACAAAGAAGCATGGCCCAAATGAAAGAACAGACCAAAACTCCAGAAAAATTACTAAACAAAAGGGAGACAGCTGCAGGAGGGGCTGGAAATGTCTTTCATTCTGTATTGCAACGTGTGCAACCAAAAAGCATCGTTCTGCTACTAAGGAAAAAGAGGAGAATAAATGAATGGCTAGCAGCTTCTGGCAGACTCCAAATCCCAGACTTCCACACACTAGTACAGTCCAGGTGAAAATTTTTAGGAAATTAACAAAAGAATCAATGGGCTTGCATTTAGATTAAGGTAAAAGGAGCAGGAATATTTTTAATGACCAAATGAAATACTACAACAAAGAATATTAATTCTTCCATAATTTGGTGAAGGAAGTAAACATGCAAGTCCAGGAAGCACAGAGAGTCCCAAACAAAATGGAGGCAAAGCAGCTCACTCCAAGACACGTCATTATTAAAATGCCAAAGGTTAAAGGTAAAGAGAGAATCTTAAAAGCAGCAAAAGCAGTTAGTTTACTACAGGGGAGTTCCCTTAAGACTGTCAGCTGACTTCTCAAAAGAAGCATTGCAGACTAGAAGGGATTGGCAAGAGATATTCAAAGTCATGAAAAGCAGGGACCTACAGCCACGATTGCTCTACTCAGCAAAGATATCATTTAGAATTGAAGGGCAGATAAAGAGTTTCCCAGATGAGAAAACACTAAAGGAGCTCGTCATCACCAAACTATTATTTATTTTCAGAGATAAGATAAGGGAGGGAGAAAGAGAGGGAAACAGAAACATCTATCAGGTGTTCCTCGTGTGCCCCAAACTAGGGACCTAGCCCACAACCCAGGCATGTGCCCAGACCCAGACTCAAACTGGCAACCTTTTGATTTGTAGGCTGGCACTCAATCCACTGAGCCGCACCAGCCATTGTAAGAGTAGGATCCATTTCTGATTCTTCATTTTTTACCTTATACTTAAAACAGAGCCTGGTACATAGCAATAATTTTAAGTACTCAACAGATATCTGTTGAACTGATCTTGAACGACAACTAGTAGGACTTCAATTATGTAAAATTGGAACAAAACAGAGCAGATGTTTGCAAAGAAAAGAAACATAAAGCCTGAGCGAAAACAAGAAAAGAGGAAAATGTGGGCAGACAATAGCCTAATCTGGATGGATCAAAGCTCTCACAGAAAGGCCCTATTTGAAAGTTTAACGATTTTATGTGAGACACACCAGTGTCAGCTGTGTGGTAAAAGCTGGAGTTCAATATCGAGGAGATGTGTCCCGAGAAGGTGATAAGGGCGCATGACAATCTTTATCTCAGACATCTGGCTAAATAGTGGCTGAATGAAAATGGGCAAAAGGAGAGAAGTTTTAGGAAAGATCAAAATACAAGTAGGAAAGATTCAGGATGCCAGAAGTCCAAAACTAAAGTGTCAGAAGGTTTGATTCTTTCTTGGGGACTCAGAGGGAGAATGTGTTCTATTCATCTCTCCTAACTTCTAGTTGTTGCTGGCAATCCTTGCCTTGTTGTAGCATAACTCCAATCTCCGTTGGAGACTGGCTCTGTTGTCACATGGCATTCTCCCTGTGTGTCCCTGTATGTCTCTTTTCTTATAACCACACCAGTCATATTAGATTTAAAGGCCACCTTACTCCAGTATGAACTCAATCTTAACTAATTACATCTGCAAAAAACCTATTTCCAAATACGGTCACATTCTGAGGTTCTAAGTTGGCATTTTGGGGTGATAGTATTCAGCCCAGTATAAATATTTTCCTACCTTATCCTTATTTTTTTAAAGATTTATTTATTTATTTTTTAGAGGGAAGGGAATGGAGGGAGAAAGAGAGAGAGAAAGACATCAGTATGAGAGAGAAACATGGATCAGTTGCCTGTCATACACCACCCCCCAATTGCGGGCCAAACCTAAAACCAGGTATGTGTCCTGACCAGGAATCAAACTGGTGAGGTTTTGCTTTATGGGATGATGCCCAACCCACTGAGCCACATTGGTGAGGGCTCTTACCCTTATTTTTGTAATAGCTTCAATAGGCTGTTCTTACAAGAACTAGAATTTTGACCTTAAACAGGAGGATAGGAAAACAGTTGGATGCTCAGGTCACAGAATTTAAATTCTATCTATTCCTCTTCCCAGTTGTGTTGCCTCTTCAATTGATAGTTTTCTCATTTAATAAATAGGGAGTGATGTTTCCGAGTGTTTTGAGGAGGATTAAGTGATGTAATACATGTAATGCATTTAGCAGGGTACCTGGCCCAGAGGGACAATTCTTTACTCCACAGAGGCTGATCTTTGCTGTAGGTGGGTTGGAAATGAGTGTTTCTGTTCACATACACAAAGATGATTTATCACTTCCGTATAGTTGCAGGCTGAAAGTCCTCTTTGCAGAGCTACTTACATTGTTTTGATTTAGCGCTTTGCTACCAAGATTCCTCCATGCCTGGTTGTTCAATACTAACATGAGGGATTTACCACCCTTGTTGACTCACATTCCACAGAAATGCGGGATCGTTCGTCACTGTCCTTCAATGTTCAGAATTTCAGTTTGTCCATCAACTTTATAACACTTCACTACTATATTCCCGAAAGCAACTGCTTAAACATAATCACCATCATCTTCCTTGTTTTTTTGAAAGAATAATTTTAAAATATATACATAAATAATGTCTTAACTTTCATAAACACATTGTTTCACTAAACCTTTAGAACTCTTGGAAATGGAAAACCAAGTATTTTACCTCATTTTTTTAATGAGTAAGTTAATATTCAAAGTGATTACATGAGAAATACAACACTGTGCTCTACCCTGGTCAGTGGAGATGTCATACACGTATCTTCCATAATACTTGCTTATATCAATTGGCCTTATTCTATTGTTGAACATCTGATAATAAATGTGAACATTTTAATCTACATATACAGTCTTAGTGGTCACTATTTTATCCATAGAAAAAACTCACTACTATACCTTTGAACAGACTTAAAACTTGACGTTAATTTGTCAAAATCTACATTGGTCTCTGTTGATTTGCTTGATTTACCACTCAACCTGGTTGGCTTGCTGTTTTTCATTGTGCCGCAGAGAGGCTGGCAGGGGAAGTAGCCATTTGAAGCACTTTTTGCCATTTGTGAAACACTTTTATGAGTCCAAACTCTTATATTCAACTGATTGTATGGAGCTATGTACAAATACAGCATGGAAATGTAATACCCTTAATACTAAGTTTCCATTCACCAAATAGGCAAATATTCTTCGGATTTTAAGAATTTCTGTATGCTATTGCCTGTTGTAAGGTGCATACATAACTAGAGTTCATGTAAGATAGGTCCAAACCTCTAAGAATTGTATGAGTCTATTTGAGCCAAACTGACGACAGTTGCCCAGAAGCAGAATTTCAGCGGACTGAGAAAACGCTCCAGAAAATGGCAGCTTTACCATTTATTTTACACATTAGACTCAAAGGGGAAGACATAAGTGGGTTACATGAAATTTATTGGTGATAGATGAGGGAGGCGGGAGAAGGCAAAGCAGGGAAATCTCTGGGATTGGATAAAAAGTAAAACAAATAGACACATGCTTCTTTTATGTGAGCAGTTATAGGACAGCTAACCGTTCACACAATAATAATAACAGCGAAGGAAATTGTGGTCTCTGCTCTGGCGGTTGGTTATTCTTTGAGGGGTCCAGTAAAAAGGAAATTACTTTGATAGTCCAAAGTTATGTTATCGTAGATACAAAAAGACACACACACACAAACACACACACACACACCACCACCACCATCACCCCACCACCACCCAGACAGGCTCAGTTAAGTCAAAACTGACCTTTGTTAGGGAAAAACACCAGCCTAGGATATGACTGCTTTTAGTTACAAAGTTTTCATTTCAAGTCTCTGAGTTTGTAAAGCCACAATGCAGACCTCCCTTAGGCTTGTCAAGTTTAGTATGCGGCCCCTTTTTCATTCACAGGAGGCAGGCAGGGAAATTCACAAACTGACTTGGAAGATCAAAACAAATCATGCATTAATTTCAAACCTCAGGAAGCCCAAGGCTGTGTACCAACTACCTGCATCTAGAGAAACCAAATGCAATAAAATTTCTGGTAGTTCATAAAAGCTGCGTATGCTTTAGATCTGGTATTTGGTTCTACGTGGGTTTCAAAAGTATCTACACAATTCTTTTGGTTTACTTTATACTAAGTACAGTAATTTCTGTTTATAACAGAGAAGGAAGCACTTAAAATGAAAAAAGAGATCTTAGTGCATGTGTGCCAAAGACAAGGCTAGATGGTTTTCGTGCCTTCTGAATTCATTGGGAGACTTCTAATTTCTGTGACTGTGATATTCTGTTAGCCTGGTATTCCACCACATATAAAATATTTTTTTAACAGAACGCAGATTTCATGAGTTTGTGGTTTGTCTAAGCTTCCTTTTTAAAAATCCTGAACATAATGCAGATAAAAATGATCTCGATTACTTTTTAAGTTGCACTTTACAAAATGAAAATAAAAACATTTTTCAGATTTATTTCAGAACACTCTAAACCCCAGGAATGTTTATTGATATGGATCAAGCAATTTAGAGATTTAAGATAAACAGGCACGACATTGCAGTAGATTTGGTAATGAGAAAGCATTTCAGCACAGGTTTTGCCACAAAGCATTTGGGAGTCTTAAGTCAGAGCTTCAGAATTCCTTCTGAAAAGGACAAAAGAGAGACTTCCTGTCATTTCCACTGGTTTCTGCATGTGGGACCAATATGGGCAATCCAAAGCTTAAACAGATGCAAATAGTGAGGGGAGGAGGCAAAACCATGCCTAGTTTTACATATTTCTCCAAATCCAGATTGAATTAAGCCAGTCTCTCCTAAAAGCTTCCAGAGCAGACTTCCACTGAAGTTACTGCACACTTGAATGGTTTATTTCACCAATATTTGCTTATGGAAATGAAGGGGAGTGACAGAGGGGAAGGAGGAGGGGAGCGGAGGAGGGGTTTGGGGCTGAGGGAGGCTCTGACCGCAGCCCAGCACACCAGTAACCTTGTCTGATGTGATCATTAACCCTTCTGGAGAAGGCAGCTGGCAGTTCTCTGAGGTTTGTCATTAGAATGTGAGAAGAGCCACACAGATACTGCGCAGGCTGTTCAAAGAAGTTTGATTTCCTTTGGGAGCTACTGTTCCTTTATAGTGTAGCAGAAAAATGAGATTTCAACAATTCTTTTTTGTATTTTTAATTTTTATGATGAGTCTTCTTCTTATCAATGGACAGAGACCAGGTAAGACTGACATATTTGTAGCAAGTCACTTGTTTTTGCGCCTGTTTGTCTCGGTGTGCCTCTGAGCACAGTTGTGTTGTGTTGAAAATCACTTAGGTGTGCTTGGAGGCACTGGGGGTGTGCGGGATTGCAGAGGTATGCTATCTATCCTATTAGGTCTGTTATTTTGCTGTTTTTTAAATAGCTGGATATTAAAACAATGGTACTATTTTTCTAATTTTAAAAAATATTGATTCTTTAGCTATTGTAGATATGTTGTCCTAACAAGTAAAAATAAATGAAAATGTTTTGTCCATTCATTACAGAGGTAAACAAAACTAATAGAATTTTAGGTAAAATGCAAAATCCAAAGCAATTTATTAAAAGAGCATGTAGCTGGCTAAAATGAGGCAATGTTCACTTAACTAACAACATATAAAATTCATAATGTGTCAAACTGTAGATGAAGCCCTTAGAATTGGTCAATAGCATTATTTCCAGTTACACATAATTAGATGTGTCACTTAAAACAAAAACAAAAGTACAATTTTAGTATTGTGTTTATAAAGCCAAAAGTGCCAAAAGTATGTATAGTCAATATAAATAAATATTCATTTACTTGGCATATTATTTAAAGCTGGTATCAGTTGTGTTGTCCTTATCCAACAGGAATTTAGTAAACAGTTATCTAAAGTGCTTTACTTCAAAACCAAATATCTAAGATTTCTAAGCACTGGCAAGTAAAAACAAAAAATAGAAAATTTTCTGACTAAGGAAAATGCATACCCAAATTTAAATAGAAGGGTGACTATATTTATATTCAAATGTGTTATATTGTTCACTTAATAATATAATTCTCTATTTAGAACAGAAAATGGTACATCAGTAGTTAAAAATTCAGTCTGACTTTTAGTTAATCAGAAGTTTGATCACAGAGGTTATTTCAAATGGAGTCCCTTGGTGTGTCCTTTTACATAAATAAGAGAAAAGTCCCAAACTAGAAACTTGGAAAGCATTCCTTTTCACTGTTTACATCCACTGCTACTCAAACCATTTCTCCTTTTGTGAAATATGAAATACCTTGGACAATATTCTTGTAAAATATTTGTGATTAATTCACGACATAAAATAAAGGGTCCAGGAGCATTTAGGAAGAAGACATGTAGAAGGAGGGGGTATTACTATTAGATCCCTCTAATAACGTGAACTGTTGGGAAATAAACCTTGTGTTTCTACATCACATTAATTTGTTATGGCATAATTACGTCTAAACAGATAGCAAATAATCACATTATAGTTTGAATCCTAAATATTCCCTGGCATCCCCCAGACTGAAAAACAGTTAGTTTTCTGAAAAAAATGCTCCTAATATTTCTCTTTTTTCCCCTCAGCTAATTTGGCAATGAGAAGAAAACTACATAGACACAGCTGCCATCAGAGGAGATGCATTCCTCTCCATTCACGAGTGCCCTTCCCCTGAGGTATTTCTGATGGAAAATTGCTTTCCTACATTTAGGCAGAGGTCCATATTGGAGAGACATACCAAAGAATGTCTCCGTTCCTATTTTGTGACATGTAATAATGGCTTTATGGTAATGTCAGTTTAAGACATGCATGCTAACAGATGAAACAGTGACACGACATTATGATTAAAAATAGTTTAATGGGTAGATGAGAAAAATGTAGGAAAATCTTGATAATTGTTGAATCTGAATAATAGTTACACAGGGATTAATACTATTTTGTGTGTTTGACAATTATAATTAAAAATCAGGCACCAGGAGAATATAATTGAGAAAGTACCTTTAAAGATATGTTTCAAAAAACACTGAATAGCTAGCTCCCTATTGAAAGCATTTGGATATATATGCCCAACAACACTGTATGAATGATGTGAGAGCCTCAATATAGTTTATTTTTCCTGATACTATCTCTTTTAATATATAAAATCAAACTTAATTTTAATAGCATAGCATTTTTTACAGCCTCACCCATGGAACTGTTCTTGATGGTTGCATCTTTAAGAACAAATTCTGAGTAGAATTTTGCTCCTTCCCCACTTTTTTGTTGAAAAAAAAAAAGATTAAAAGACCAATGATTTTACATCACCATGAAGCCATAGTACCATCTGAATCAATTAACTTCAAACACTGCCCAAGTTGAAGTTACCTTGCACGAAAAAAATAATTAACTTGGCATTCCATTTAATTATTTTAAGCTGTTAAGTCATAAAGTGTATCTTCCTTAAAAAATGCTATAGAAATATTCCTTGGCTGGTAAATATACACAGACAATTGCTGAATTAGCTTATTCAGCTGGCCTGTAGACTGTAGCGTTTATGGCACTATTCATTCAGAGGAAAGAATGGTTGCTATACCTATTAATATGTGCTTTCAAACCCAGTGAAAGCCCTGCATAGGACATTAAAAGAGGGAAGAGCAATTCAATAATAAGCATTTCAGTAATAAGCATTTTTCACAAGGACTGAGACAAAATGCCAAGTTCTCTATGTCTACTATACCTGTAACAAATTACTCTTTGCTATCAACATATGAAAAATAAATTTGGTGAAAGAATACAGAAAGATACAATAAGAAGTTCTTGAGAAGACAATTAGTAGAGGCTCGAATATGCTTTAAGAGGATTTTATATGTCTTAAAAAAATCCTTTGCTGTGTGTTGATAATGCATTTTAGTGTCACATATAATAATGGTAAAATCTGTGCTGAGGAGGAGTGGAGAAGTTCAAGATTTTCCCAGCACTCCTCCACAAATAACAAAGGGGAGAGGAGGCATTTCACAATAGCAAGGGAATTCCTGCATATACAGAGCAAGATACCTTACATAACTGTAAATAAAAGCCCTTAGTTAGCCACAGGTTTTACTGGCTTTCTCTACAAGCCACCTGCCATAAAAACTAGTGTTGCATGTAAACAAGGTAGAGTTAGGAAATTTGAATCTGCAAAGTTAAGGAAAAATTTTCACCTATAAACCAAATCTGTACACCAAAGGGAAATTTAAGTGAAGGCTATACAGACCATTTAATAAAAACAATCCTCTACAAAATTAGGCAGAAGCCGTTAAAGAACTGCTCAGCTTACAGCATTCATTTTGTCAGTGTTTGGACTAGCTCTACATTCCAGCCACACTTCTTTGAAGAATGTATGAAAACCTTACTTTGGAATCCAGAGATACCATAAGAACCAAAGCAAGATAACACATTAGATAATTTTCTAAGATCTTGCTGAACCAGTGCTAGAATAGCAGGTGCTACCTTCAAATTTGATAGCATAATTCTCACCGTCCTGAAATTTGCACATACTTGATATGTCTTGCCACAAAATTTCCTGTGGACTTGATAACTGCATGCAGGCCCTATAGACCTAGGTAGTGGAACTCTGAGGCAGAACCTCCGTTTCATTTATTCCCCTCTGTTTTCCTGCATGCTTTAGATAAAATCACATGTGGTTACTTAATTCAGTTAGAGTCAAGTAAAACTGTAAAAGGATAGGAAGGGTAAACAGTTAACTTTGGAATTTTTCCAGATTAACCCTTCAGAATGGTTTAGACTTTTAACTCACTTCATAGAAATGTTCTATTACCTTGAACGTCAATGTTTTCAGCTTCTAGAGCCTCTTCAGTGATCCTCAGTGAGACTTCCTAACAGTTAAATAAAAATCGACTTAATCCAATAGAAAACTTACACCGCATGCAATTCATGTTCTTGATTTCTTTTTTCTCACAAAAGTATTTTGGCATTACATTCAGCACTAAGTGAACTGGAGTGGAGGGAAGCAGGAGAAGGGCTGTCGGGGATTCTAAGCTTACGGGTCCATGTGAGAGCTCCAGAGTGGAAAATGGGGTAGGGGGCTTTAGACTCTAGATTTCTCTCTTCCAACACTGAAATCTTACTACATCAATGCTTTTACTTATAAATGTGTGCTCCCAGTGACTATATATCCTGTTAGTGCATTCCCTATCTAGCTTTCTAATTATAATTGTAATATATTTTCATGGTGTGAAACTTTTTGTTAACAGTATGGAGGTATGTAAAGTCAAAAGTAAATCTTTCTACCCTTGTGCCCATTTTCATTTACCAGAAGTAATGACTATGGAAAGAGTTCTGGTAAAGTTACCTTTCATAAATGAGACTAGCTAATACTCTCTTGCCACTCTTTTTTAAAAAAATTGTATTGGTTAATTAAATGATATAGTTTTCAGATATACAATTCTATAAATGCCACCCTTGCCATTCAAAACGTAAGTTCTATTTTGTCTTATTCTTACCCCTCAAAGTCATGTACTTCTTGCCTCCTTGACCAAATCTCTGCCCCGCCTCCCAACTCTTTCCACAAGTGTCCTGTTGCCTTGGCCCTTCTCCCTTCATTCTGCCTTTCGGGCTAAACCAAAAGTCAAGTTTGCCTTTGGCACAGAATCCCCATGTTTTAGTGGAGCACTTCATCTCCAACTTTAGCAGGGCTCTCCAGAAAGTACTCTTCTGTTTACTCTTAGGTGCTTTTGAGTCCCATTCATCTACATATTTCAAATATTCAGTGACTTCTAGTTTCCTTAAACTTCATATTTTTTTTAGATTTTATTTCTACATCTTTAGATAAATAAGGGAGGGAGGAATACAGGGAGAAAAACATCAATGTGAGAGAGAGAAATATCGATTGGTTGTGTCTCCTATGTGCCTCTACCAGGACGAAACTGCAACCCAGACAGGTACCTGGACCAGGAATGGAACCAGCGACCTTTTAGTTTGTGAGATGGCGCCCAGCCAACTAAGCCACACCAGTCAGGGCTCCTCAAACTTCACCTCCTTTTCTGACTCACAGCAAGAGCTAATTCCTCATCCCACAGAAAATAGAGATAACCAAGCGGCACAATCAGACCCTGCCCACAAACTTACAATTATCTGCATCTGCAACCCTTCTATTCTCGCTTCCTAATCTTTCACTAACAGATTCCTCTCTTGGGTAAGGTTAATCTTTCTACACTTCAGGAACTTTGATCCAGTAGTGACTCCCTTTTTCCCCTAGAATGTTCCTCAGTCAAAACTGTTCTATTCTACTCTGTATTTTAAAAAAAGTGCACTATTGACCTTATTGTGCTTCCTAGTGAACAACCCATGTTCTATACACAGCCAATATTCCTGAAAAGCTGGCTCTTTCCTGTCCTCTCAGCTACTGTGAACACACTGCTCCCCAGTACGTACTGGTAAGGGCCCCTAGTGACTTCTCAAGTCCAGTGAACACACTTTGGCCCTCATCTCGGTTATCTTGCTGTAGGTCAAATCATTGATTGAATTTTCCTTGGTTTCAGTGACACCGTCCTCCCTTTTGACTATTTGTCTCTATATTGGAAACAAATTACTATTCTTTTCAGGACCTGTAATGTGTCCAAATGCCTTCTCGGCACCACCTTAGCTGTCATCTGATCTTTCCAAACTAAATCCAATCATATCACAACACAATTAAAACCCTTAATCGTCCCTGTAACCTTCAGGACAGTGAGAATTCCCATAGTTTAGTAACAGCACCTTACAAATTGTACCTCTTCAGCATTTTCTATTACCTTTTCTCCCCTCTCCCCTTATGGAGGGAATAAGAATTAAGACTGTTTGGACTTCTAGATTCAAGTTCTGGCTACATAGCTTACACTGGTGATCACTGTAAGTCACTTAGAGAGGGTAAGTCCCCTCTCTAAGCCTCCCTCCACTTCCAGACCTGTAAGATGGAGCTAGTAATGGTACTTAACCTTATAATAACCATTCCCAGAGCATAATAAATGCTAAATACAATAGAGAGTAGCTAGAACTATTATTACCATTATTTTAAAGTCAGTCAATTCTTCACCTCTTGCTACACATCTGCTGCGATGACCTTTCTGTATTTTTTTCCCTGTTATCAAGTCATCCTCTAGGAAATGCTCCCCGATTTTGACACCCCTCCTACTTGTATTAGATGCCCACTTTTTTTCAGCACCATTTGTATACTTCTGTCAAAGTACTTGACTCACTGCATTGTAATCATGTGTTAACTGACTGTATTCTTCCCCTCCACCCGCAGCACATTATAAATTTCCTAAAGGCAGAAGGCTGAATGGGGTATTCTGACTTTGTTAAATTAACACTTGTTAAGTGGAGCACCCAGAGGGCAGAATGGTGAGCCTTAATTCAACAGCTGGCTACAGATAAATTGCAATAGAGAAGTTTATTATTCATGGCATGCCTGTAGCGGCCACATGGGGAGGTCAAGGCAGAAGGAAACAGAGAGAGAATAGTGACAGAGAAGGAGAGAAAGAGAAAGATAAGGGGCCTGTACTAGAGTTTGTGGGTGGAGTGCTTTTGCATTACTGGCCTTAGGGCTGGATTGGTAAATTCAAACCAAAATAGGTGGGGTTTGGTAGGCTCCACAGGGATTTTTGTCTAAGAAGAAGATAAAGTATACCGGCCCTGGAAGGCCCAGGAGACTACTGCTTACAAGGGCTGTTGGAGAAGTCATATCAGGAACTTACATTTGCTTGCGATTCTGTGACTGCTGTCTAGGACATGTGTTTGCATAAGGGGGCTAGTATCAGTTTAAGGTCCTTACAGGCCACTTGGCCAAACGAAATGAATGCTGAGGCAGCAACACCATGGAGTGGCTTACCTAAACTCTCAACAATAGGTTGCATTTACCTTTGTGTCTTCAGCCAAAAAGAGTGCCCGAAATACAGCAGGCATTCCACAAATGTTGCTAAAAGAAGTGAAATGAAACTTTTATTTTCTTAGCCTTTAAGACTTGCCATCCTCAGAACCCATCACACATTTTCAGCTTTATTTTGTAACATTAACTGCCAAACTGAACTTCAGTTTCCTATATCTGTGCTGGAAGTGTTTCCTCTTCCAGGAACTGATTGCTTCCCTCATCTCATCAAGTTCAAGCCCATTCCCTCCCCTAGGGTTCTCCTCAAATTCCATTTTCTATATGAGGCCCACCCTGACCCGATTGACATAAAATAACCTTCCACTCTCTTAACCATCACAGCATTCTAATCAGTAGGGGTTTTTTTAATTTTATTTTTACCAGCAGATTTTTAAAAACTATTTATCATATTCATCTTTATTTCATCGTATTTTATCCATATTTGCATGTGAGCTCCTTGAGAACAAGATAGGGCCCTAAAGTTTAGTGTATAAACCTTTATAATGTGTGAATGGCCTGAAAACAGCTTTAAGTATAAAGGATTCCTTCATGGACTATAATATCTGCAACATGTCCTGCTTAAAATATAAAAAATTACTATTTTCTCAATTCATCACAGCCCAGTGTCCAAAGACCACACTCAGAGAAAATCACTAATGTCTCTAACTTACTGAAGAAGTGAAACTTTTCTATGAAGGTCATGATGCCTTAATGATAATATATATTATATATTGAATACATAAGTATATAAAATATAGTTATCATATATTATAAATGTATATTCCCCCATATGTACTGATGTATACAATGAACTAAATATGTATATGATGAACTAAAGCCTAATTTCAGAGTTCTTCACTTTGGAAACTGATTCTCATTACAAAGTCTGAATAATTCTTTCTGCAAATATTTACTTAAATAGCAGCTCTCTATCATGTTCAGAAGTCTAAAATTTTTTTAGCACAAATCTTTTGTCTTCAGTTTGTTCTCAGTTATATATTCAATTAGTGACCTGGAGATAGGAGGTTAACTTTATTATTATATAATAGTAACACTTTTGAAAAATATATTATTCTTAGGTAATAGCAGGAAAATATTTATAGTTTTGTGGGTGATTTGAAAAACACAAAATCATTGCTAATTAACTACTTCAACATATTTCAATCTTGGATGTATTTTTTAACAGTAGTACGTAGTATTAAATGCCACAATTCTTTCAACACTATCAATATCAATATATATGGATGAATTGTCAACTTCTTGATCATAATAAAATTATAAGTAATTATCACCAGAAACATTTAAATTTGTGTCAGTGTATCTACAATTCCTCAGAATGTTGCTAATTTATAATTAAAATCCTTGATAGTTAGACTATCTAAAAATATTTATAAATAAAATAATTAATAATACAAACCACATGTCTGCTGCTTTGTAAAACTTTTATTAGAGAAGAAAAATAGGTAGAATACACAAGCTTTCCCAAGATATTCTTCTCTGCTAGGTCTCAGCCACACACGCCCATAGTCACGCCAAGAGCTTGGTCAGCCATCACCACTATTCCGCTGTAATTGGGCCTCGCAGAATGCTGACCCCCTTTCTCTACCCCCACTGACTGGTCCTCTTTAGTCTTCTTTCTCTCCAGCTAAGATTCTATAATTCACTCTTTCCCCAGTTGCTGCCAATATTATAAGTTTCCTTGCTGCTGTCTTCATCTGATTATTCTAGAAGAATCCTAGTCTTCATCCAAGTACGTTATTGCTACTGAAGAATACACAGGACTAGCTGAAATCAGTTTTTTTTTAATTTGTTGATTTTTGAGAAAGACAGAGAGGGAGGGGTGGGGAGAGAGAGAGAGAGAGAAACACTGATTTGTTGTTCCACTTATTGATGCCTTCATTGATTGCTTCTTGTGTGTGCCCTGACCAGAGACTGAGCCCACAACCTTGGCATATGGGGATGACATTCAAACCAAATAAGCACGGAACCACTTTTAAATTATTTTTTTTTTTTAAGATTTTATTTATCTTTAGAGGGGAAGGGAAGGAGAGAGGGAGAGAAATATTAGTGTATGGTTGCCTCTCATGTGTCCCCCGCTGGGAACTGGCCTGCAACCCAGGCATGTGTCCTGACTAGGAATCGAACTGGAACTGGTTGTTTGGTTTGTAAGCCCGCGCTCAATCCACTGAGCTACACCAGTGAGGGCCCAGTTTCAAATTCTTACCTACAATTTCAGTTCTTCACAGTGCCTGGCAAACCTACTACATTCCTATGGTCAACTCGCTGCCTTGTATTCCATAGTAACTGTTTCTAACTTTTTTGATTCACCTTAAATTTCAGACCTTTTCATTTTCAGCAGATGACCTGTCTCTTATATTAAAGAGAAAAAGTCATCAGGTGGTATATACCTCCATTTCCCAGTACCAAACTAGAATCTCATCTAACCGACCTCTTATCTTGCCCACTCCTATCCTCTTCTTGTCTCTTGGTGCCATGGAAGGCATGACCACTCCTCCAGGAACCCATTCCCCACTTCAGGTGGAAGGAGGGACAAGTATTAGGAAAGCTGGCCATTACTGATCAGATCCTGACCATTTAAAACCAATTGCTGCAGAGGTTACAGTTTGGTTTCCTCAGCCGGTTGTTAGAGTTTGTGGGTCAGGGTTCTATTTTAACCACTGTCCATTTGTATATTTAGTCTCCCAGCTCCAAACTTATTTCACCTCTAGTTCACAGCACCCAAACTTAACTACTGTCTGCATTGCACTAACCTCCTCACATCCACTTTTGCTTCTCTTTTATCCATTCTTCATATTGTAGCTTCATCCTACTTAAGGCCCTTTAGTGGTTTCTCATTACACTTAGGATTAAAATAAAATTCTTAATGTTATTATAAAATCGACAAGTCCAGCACTTCTCTCCTCTCCAGACCTATCTGACTCACTGTGGCTATGAGAGTTTATCAAAGGCGTCCTATTCCTTTTCAGGACTTGCACACGTTATTTTCTCAGCCCAGAATCTAGGATGTTCTCTTTCTTATCTTTACCTGGTTTATTCCTACTCATTCAAGACTCTGAGCAACTGTCACTTTATTTGGTGGGTGTGGCACACCACATGTAACTTCTCTCATTACACTGGCCCCAGTAATTTTGGGAGGGGACTTTGGAGTTTTTTAGGTTTTACATTACATTTATATTGAAATTGTGTTTGAACTTTCAACTTTATACTTCTCATTTTTTTCTCTAACAGCACCTTTTGTATATACAAAAATTATATATGTGTGGACATAAATGATATATACACATGTATACGTCATATGGAATGTGAAATGCATTTATTATCTTGCCTCTTTATAGGCCACTAAACTTGGAGGTATTTATTTGTGGATATGCAGACAGTTGTTTTGAATGACTGGAATTTCATTGTATAGACAGTCTTAATTTATTTGACTGGACAATTGACGGATACATATGTTTTACTTATGTTCTTTTGAACAATGGTGCAATGAACACATATGCACGCATCTTTGAACACTTGTACACTTACTTATAAAACACCACAAATTAGAATCACTAAGGCATGCGTATTTTTAAATTTTTTGAAATATAATTCACATATCATGTAATTGACTCATTTAAGGTGTACAGTTCAATGGTTTTTACTACATTCAAGTAGTTGTGCAACCATCACCATAATCAATATTAGAACACGTTCTTCACCTCATAAAAAATACCCAGGAGCACATACTCTCAATCTCTACTTCTACTAATTTTGTTTCTAGCTATAGATTTATTTTGGACATTTTGTACAGATTCTTATAAATTTCTGTGTGTGTATGATTGGCTTCTTTCACTTAGCTTAATGTTTTCAAAGCCCATTCATGTAGTAGCATGCATTAGTACATAATTCTTTTTTAATGACTTAATATAGAAAAATCACTTTTTGTTTATCTGTCCTGTATTGTTCCCACTATTTAGCTATTAAGAACAATTTTAGCCCTGGCTGGTGTGGCTCAGTGGATTGAGCACAGGCCTGTGAAGCAAAGGGTCAACAGTTCGATTCCTGGTCAGGGCACATGCGTGAGTTGCAGGCCAGGTCCCCAGGGCATGTGCCCGGTAGGGGACACATGAGAGGCAACCACACACTGATGTTTCTCACCCACTCTTTCTCCTTCCCTTCCCCTCTAAAAATAAATAAATACAATTAAAAAAAAAAAGAACCATTTTACTCTGAATAGTCACATGAAAGTTTCTGTTTGAACATGTTTTTGGACATATACCTAAGGCCAAGAGTGAAATTGCTAGATTATATGGTTTTTCTATGTTTAATTTGAGGAACTGCCAAACTGTTTTCCACAGTGGCTGCAGTATTTTATCATATTTACTATATTCTTACCAGCAGTATATAAGGGTTCCAATTTCTCCATATCCTCACCAACACTATTTGTTATAGCCATCCCAGTGGGTATGAATTGGTATCTCATTGTGATTTTGATTTGCATTTCCCTAATGACTAATAATGTTGAGCATCTTTATGTACTTACTGGCCATTTGTCCATCTTTGAAGAAATATCTGTTCAAATCCTTTGCTCATTTTCAGTTGGCTTATTTGTCTTTTTATTGTTGAGTTGTGAGAGTTCTTCATATATTTTGAATACACAGCTCTTATCAGATACAGGCTTGCAAATAATTTCTTCCATTCTGTGGGTTGTCTTTTCACTTTCTTGGTGGTGTCCTTTGAGCACCGAAGCTTTCAGTTTTGTTAAAATCAAATATGCCCATTTTTTCTTTGGTTTATTGTAGTTTAGGTGTCCTATTAAAAACCATAGACTGCCCTGGTTGGTGTGGCTCAGTGGATTGAACACTGGCCTGTGAACCAAAAGGTCGCCAGTTGATTCCCAGTCAGGGCACATGCCTGGATTGCAGCACCAGGTTCCCAGTTGGGGACCTATGAAAGGCAACAGATCTATGTATTTCTCACACATCCGTTTCTCTCCCTCTCTTTCTCCCCCTCCCTCTTTCTAAAAGTAAATAAATAAAATCTTTAAAGAAAGAAAAAACATTGGCTAATCTAAGGTCACAAATATTTACACCTATGTTTTCCTCTAAGAGTTTTATCACTTATATTTATGATCCATTTTGAGTTAAATTTTGTATATGATGTAAAATAGAGGTCCAACTTCTTTTGCATATACTCAGTTTAGATATCTAGCATCATCTGTTGAAAGCACTATTCTCTCCCCTATTGAGTTATGTTGGCACTATTGCTGAAAGTCAATCGACATAAATGTGAGGGGTTGTTTCTGGACTCTCGGTTCTATTTTATTGATCCATATGTCAATCCTTCTGCTAATACTCTAATGTCTTGATGATTGCAGTATTATAGCGAGTTTCCAAATAAAACTGTGAATCCTCCAACTTTGTAGTTCTTTGAGATTATTTTGATTATTCTGGTTCCCTTGAATTTCATATAAATTTTAAGATCATCTTGTCAGTGTCTGCAAAGAGCCAACTGTGATTTGGATAGGTATTGTGTTGACTCTGTAGATCAGTATGGGAAATATCAGCATGTGGACAATTATGTTTTCCAATCTGTGAACAAGGGCTGTGTTTCCATTTATCCATGTCTACTTTAATTTCTTTCAACACCGTTTTATAATTTTTAGAATAAAAGTTTTATATTTCTTTTGTTTAATTTATTCCTAAGTATTTTGTTCTTTTGCTGGTATTATAAATGAAAATATTTTAAATTGATTTTTTAGAGAGCAGGAGAGGAAGGGAAAGGAGAAACATTGATTTGTTGTTCCACTTATTTAGTGTCATTCATTGATTGCTTCCTGTATGTGCCCTGACTGGGGATCAAACCCACAGCCTTGGCTTATTGGGATGACACTCTAACCAACTGAGCTGCCTGGCTAGGGACTATAAATGAAATTTTCTTTAATTCTGAATTGTTAACTACTAATGTATAGATATGTAATTAATTTTTGGTTATTGATCTTATATCCTGTAACCTTAATGAAGTCATTGATTGATTAGTAGGCTCCATAGGATTTGCTATATATAAGCATAGGTTATATGCAAATAGGGTTTTACTACTTTCTTCCTTTCTAATCTGGATATATTTTACTTCTTTTCCTTGCCTAATTGCCTTAACTGGAACCTATAGTACAATGTTCAGTAGAAGTGGTGAGAACAGACATCCTTGTTTCATTCCTTATCTTAGATGGAAAGCATTCTGTCTTTCACCAATGTGGTGCTGGCTATGGGTCTTTGTAGGGCTATCTTTATCAAGTTGAAGGAGTTCCCTTCTCTTTCTAGTATGTGAGTGTTTTTATCATGAAAGAAGAGTGTTGGGTTTTGTTAACTTTTTTCGGTATCTACTGAGATTATCATGTGTTTTTGTCCTTTATTCGATTGAAATTCTGAAATTCTCATAACTCATTGTCTATTTTAAAAATTAAGCATGGGTAAATTGATCTGATGGATGATATGTTCTTTCTCCTTTGCCTTTCAAATATAGATTATCTCTTGCTAACTTCACCCCGTCTGCCAGATGAAGAAGAGGAGCCAAGGAAAGTTACCCACCCACTCAAGAACGAGTGTGCTTGCTTAGAAGTTCCTGTTTGAAAAGGAATCAATCACTTGAAAGCACCTGGGATGTCTTATTAGTTTCACAGGATTCTCTTCTCTTTCAAAAGGGAAAATAATGAATTCAAAAGCAATGACAGTTTGAAGCACAGTTATTTACCTGCATAACAAAAATCTTTCATCTTTTCTGTACATTAAAATTCTTATGTGGGTTGAAAAGAAAAATACTTTGTAATGTCTTAGGACTCTATAATAGTGAAAAATACAAAAATTAAACACTTTTCTTTCATATTCCTACAATTCTTAAAAATATTACTATGTACGTTTGAGTGGTTATTTTAAAAAATGCTATATCTGGAATCAATTTCAATGACTACTTGGCTTTGCAGAATTGAGAGAAAATAATTGGTTCATCAATTATTTGTATAGAAAGACTAAGAAAGAGGTTATTAATTGCTACCAATTTTATATTATAGGCTTTAATGTTTATGAAAGTATTTTTATTTTGAATATTCAAAGTTGTAAAAAAAAGTTTGAAATACTAATTGTAGCTCATTTTATTTTAAAACTGAAATGTTCATTTCTGAATCTTTTTCTCCTCATGTAATTACAAGAAGCCAACATTTGAGTTTCTTTGAAGTTCTGTTTCATGTCCTTGATTCATGTGTACAGTTTCTTAGAAAGGCCCATGTTAAGGTGACATTTAAAATACAGTTATGCCATCACTGTCCATCTTGAGAGAATGCCTGCGCCTTCTCGCCTTCTTTCCTGAGCACTCTCTCAGGAGCAACCTTCCCTTCCCCCTCTTGTCCTTCCCGCCACCCTCCCCCCATTCATTACCTTTGCCTTTTTCTCTCTGAAGCTCTAAGGATCCTTCTTTTGCCTCTGTAACTTGTTTCCTGAGCCTACACAGCCCAGCTGGCTCACTTCTACTACCTCTGTAACTTTCTAAATAAACTTTGTATTTTGGGGGAGTGTGTGTGTGTTATGTCAATGAAATCTTAAGCTGGTCAAGAGCTCTATCTAATATATGAGTGTTCATTATTCTGCTAGGCTCTGTTTAGGTCCTATTAATCCTGCAGTGGTGAGACTTGTTTAAAAAAATCAGGAGGAATTTAAGGATATAAAGGATTACCCAAGAAGGAAACTATCCTGCCTAAATCTAAATTGTATTGATAATTAGGTGCTCCCGAGTTGTTAAATATGCTCTTAATTTGTATTAATTAAAAAACTGTTCAGCTCAGTGTCATAAAGCTTACATTATCTTACTATAAGTTAATTCCAGATATAAAATTTACAAATTCATACCTTGACTAAAAATTTTACATCGTGAAAGAGTAGGAGAAGCCATAAACCACTAACCTTTATTTTGCAAAAATAAAATTTTGGGATTGATATATAAAGAATTTGATAGACATATTCTGACATCATGGAGTTTGTCTCCCATTCATAGCTCATTAGTGGTGTCTTTTAGAATCAAAGGTGTTTTATATAAAGCACTGCAATTAAATTTACATACAAACAAAAGACGTTCTATAAAATGTGTTACCTCATTATTTCAATTGGATATTGGGGAATTCTAAATGATTTTCTGGATAAATTATAATCTTACACAAATGCATTTCAGTAGAAAAATAAGCTATTATCACTTATGTTTAAGGCACATACTTGATATGTTTACATATTTTGTACAAAAGAAAAGAAACAATATATAGTTCAGATATACCTCAATGAAAACAAGTCTACTTTTGTTGGGAACCTGGGCTGAGCAGAACCTGGCCTTTCAGCTGATGCAATTGGCTCGGGGGTTTACGCTCCTCAGAAACAACAAGGAGCATGCTATGCGCACAGCATGAACACAGGCTACCAATCAGAGTATAGGACACGCACCCCGGCATGCGCACAGTAACCTATCAAGAAGTGCTCCTTTGTGTACCCCTTACCAATCAAGTAGCGACACACTTCTCTTTCTCCCCTCTATATAAGTCTTTGCCCAAAAATAAAATTTTGCAGCTTGATCAGAACTTACTGTCTTGCTGTCATTCTTTTCGCCTCTTGTTCCCCTCACCCATTTGCTCCAGACAGGTGGTCGAGCCCCAGTTGACTGCTCTGCTGGCCAGAGCAACTGGTGCCCAACGTGGGGTCCCGATAGCCGCTGGAGCAAAGCGCCGTCCCTGCCAGTGACTTCCCTGCATGGATCGCGCGCAACTACTGGACCCCGAGACGGATCCAGGAGCCCCCTCCCTCGACGGTGAACTGGTCCAGGTAAGGCCCAATCATGGGACAAGCATGTTCAAATAATGAGATATTTGTTAGTCGATTAAAACAAGCTCTCAAGGTGCGAGGAACCCGAGTTAAGAAAAAAGATTTAGTTTTATTTTTTAATTTTATTTTTAAAACATGCCCTTGGTTTCCCCAAGAGGGGACAATTGTCCCTCGCTGTTGGAACCGCGTTGGGGATTACCTTAATGACTACTATCGTGTCTTTGGCCCTCAGACTGTTCCTGTCACTGCCTTCAGTTACTTTAACCTTATAAAAGATCTTAACCACTCATGGACATTCTCCAGATGTCCAGAGCCTCTGTAAAGAGGGACAAGAAGTTCTAAAAAAATCAATCCTGCCCTCCTTCAAGGGCTCCTTCAGTTTGCCCTTCAGTCTCTGTTAACATAGAGGAAGAACCTGAAAAACCCCCTAACCTTCCCTGTAATGATCAATTAAAAGGCCTTGGCGCCTCAAGTAATCATGATGACCAATTAGACCCGGCCAACCAGGCCAATCTCAAGGAAGAGGCCGCTCGTTACAATAACCCTGACCGGCCTCTCCTCTCTTCCGCTCCCTTACTCAAAGATCTCCCAGCCTTTCGGTCGCCGCCCTATGCTTCCTCAAACCTACCGCCTGCAGCCGCTCCCATCTTTGCTCCCATATTAAACAACCCTGAGCCGTCAACAACTCACCAAACCCCCCTTCTTCAAAAAATTTCCATCCAAGAAGCCCTAATTCTCATTCGAGAAATCAAAGCAGTAGCTAAAGAATTCACTGACCTAACAGTCTCCACACCTGCTGAACTTTTAGCCTTCCCGGTAACTAGAAGCCAAAGTCAACCTGCACCCCAAATCCAATCCAGCGCCCCCACAGAAAATCAAACAGATAACCAGCCAGGAGTCGTAGATAGTTCCAACGTCCCCCTGCCTGGTAGCGATGAGGAAGGAGATTCCGAAAACTCCGCCTCCAAAGAAGAAGAGACAGCCTCTGAACCCACATATGCTCATACCTATAAAAGGCTTAACTTAAAGACCCTAGAAAAAATTAAAACAGCCATAACTAACTATGGCCCCACTGCCCCTTTCACAATGGCGCTAATTGAAAACCTCAGTGAGCGGTGGCTTATGCCCAATGACTGGTTTTTCGTAGCCCGAGCCGCCCTAAGTGGAGGAGACTTTATACTTTGGAAGAGCGATTATGAAGAAACCTCCAAACAATTCGCTGAGCGTAACGCCCGTAAAACCTCCTCTAAAAACTGGACATTAAAAAAATTTCTAGGCACCAGCCCTATCAACATAATGAAAAACAGGCTCAATATCCCCCTGGCCTCTTAACACAAATCCAATCTGCAGGGATAAAAGCCTGGAAGCGCCTCCCTCAAAAGGGGGCCGCTACCACTTCCCTAGCAAAAACCAGACAAGGACCTGATGAACCTTATAGCGATTTTATTAGCTGCTTACAAGAATTAGCCCAGCGCTTATTAGGCACAGGAGAAAGTGAAAGTGCCTTTGTAAAACATCTTGCCTTTGAAAATGCTAACCCTGCTTGCCAAGATGCCATCCGACCTTACCACCAGGGGGAGCTCTGCGACTATGTTCGCCTTTGCTCAGGCATTGGTTCTGCCCACACTCTTGGACTTGCCATTGGGGCCGCTCTTCAAAATTATACCTTCCAAGCGCCCTGCAGTCCACTTTGCTATACTTGCAAACAACCTGGCCATTTCTGAAAAACCTGCCCCTACGTATTGAAAACCCAACCACCTTCAATATACCCCAAGATAATAACAATGCTCCCCCCACTAAACAACTCCCTTCCACAAAATGCCCTCAAGAATGCACCACCTTTTATTCACAGATGCATTCTTCCTGTTACAGTTCGGTGCAACAATGCACCACCAGCAATACCACATATTTTACTGCCATATTACAAAAAAACTGAAAATGCTGTCAATACAGGAGATTGGGGGTCTAGCTCGGCCGTCGTTGGCCTTGAATCTTCTAAATATCTGCAAGCCAGTTGCCAAGGTACTATTGGAAAACCAGTATGCTGGCTACAGGTAGCTCCTATTCACATCTCTGATGGTGGTGGCCCACAAGATCTCATACGAGAACACTGTTCAAATACGAATAGAACATCTCATAGACAGCCATTACCCAAAACTCAACTACCACCCTCTAGCCTTCCCCAAACCACGAGGTATAGACATAGACACCCAGACTACTGATATCTTAATAGCCACTCATCAAGCTCTTAATATATCTAATCCTAACCTAGCCAAAGACTGCTGGCTATGCATGAGCTTGGGTACCCCTATGCCCTTAGCTATTCCTGTCAATATCTCTACTTTTAATAAATCACATCAACAATGTTACCCCAGCTTACCCCTTAGAGTCCAACCTATAATATTCCCACCCTCCCCATGCTTCTTAGGCGAGTCACAAAATAATAGCTTTGATCTTCCTGTTGGCTTTATAGAATTTACCAACTGCAGTAGTATAACCAATTATAGTAGCCCCCTCTGTCCTGGTCATGGACAAGTATTCATCTGTGGGAACAATCTAGCCTTTTCAGCTTTTCCCATTAACTGGACAGGATTATGTGTCTTAGCTACCTTGCTACCAGATATAGATGTCCTTCCCGGCGATGGGCCCGTTCCCATTCCCAGCTTCGATCACATTGCTGGACGGCAGAAGAGAGCCCTGGCATTCATTCCTCTATTAGTTGGATTAGGTGTCTCTGGAGCAGTAGCTACAGGGACTGCCGGATTAGGAGTTGCAGTCCATTCATATACAAAACTTTCCAAACAATTGATTGACAATGTCCAGGCCCTATCCAGCACTATTAATGATATCCAAGATCAATTAGATTCCCTAGCAGAAGTAGTCCTCCAAAATAGGAGAGGCCTAGATTTGCTTACTGCAGAGCAGGGAGGTATCTGTTTAGCTTTACAGGAACGCTGCTGCTTCTATGCCAATAAATCAGGCATCGTCTGAGACAAGATAAAGAAGCTACAAGAAGACCTAGAAAAAAGAAGAAAAGAACTTTCTGAACACCCCTTTTGGGGTGGACTCAACGGTATTCTCCCTTACCTCCTACCCTTCATAGGACCCTTAGTTGCTATCACACTCATCCTTGCCTTTGCCCCTTGGATTCTTAGACGCGTGACCAATTTAATCAAAGACCAGCTTAATAACGTATTAGGAAGACCTATTCAGGTACACTATCATCAATTAGAAATGCTTGAACAAGGAGTAGACCCCAAGCTGTACAACCACTTGAGTGTTTGCCCACGGTTCTCACCAGGTTCCCCTCCTACAGGAGCAGCATAGTCCTCGAAATTATGCTTCACAGCCAAAGAGCTGTGATAGACACCACTGGGTGCAAGGCAAAGCACTGCAAGGAGAAGCCCTCAATCAAGGCCCTTTCGAGTCTCCTGAGAGGCAAGCCGGCTTGCATAGAGGTTAGTACCCAAATCCTCTCCTCCGCAAAAGGTACTCCAGAGCTCAGGATGAGCTCAAGGGGAGCCAGGCCTCTACCTCCTCCAGTTGGTTAACATCTATTTCAAATATAGCCTCTCCGCCTCTAGTAAACAAAAAGGGAGGAGATGTCGGGAACCTGGGTAGAGCAGAATCTGGCCTTTCAGCTGATGCAATCAGCTCGGGGGTTTACGCTCCTCAGAAACAACAAGACATTTCGGTTGGTCTTCCTGTTGTTGCCACCTACGGCTTAGCCTCCCCGTTATTGCCAGTTACAGCTAGCCCCGCACATGCCAAGAGCATGCGCAGAGCACGAGCACAGACTACCAATCAGAGTATAGGACACACACCCTGGAATTGCGCAGTAACCTATCAAGAAGCACTCCTTTGTGTACCCCTCACCAATCAAGTAGCGATACACTTCCCCTCCCCCCCCTTTATAAGTCTTTGCCCAAAAATAAAATTTTGCAGTTTGATCAGAACTTATTGTATTGCTGCCATACTTTGCGCCTCTTGTCCTGCTCACCCATTTGCTCCAGACAGGCAGTCGAGCCCCAGTTGACTGCTCTGCTGGCTGGAGCAGATCACTGCTGCTCTTGAAGGAGCATGAAAGTAATTTATAAAATGTACCTCCGACATTCTAGTAAAAATGTTGGTAACTTCCTTTCTTTTCCTTCAAGACCAGGAAATTCAATACATGAACTTTTCATGTTAAACTTTATGTTTCCTATATGTGAAAAATGTTATATCAATCTCTCCTCTGATGAGCATGCTGAAGTCAATCACACATAGTCATGTTCTGAGTAAATTGTTCCCATTTTTTATGCATTGAAAAAAGTACCACCATTTTTACTAATCTGAGATTAATTCCATGCCAGTAAAATTAGGATTTGCCAGTAATACAATTTTGACTAACTTTTCACTGTGCTGTATTTTATTTTTTTTTACTTGCTTTTCTATCTAATAGGATGGATTTCAATGCTGAAGTCCATGTTTATTCATCTTTAAATTTCTTACCCCTAGGACCCTGAGGTCTTCACCAGTATCTGGAAAATAAAACAAGAGAGGATTCAGAGACACATGAAAAGATGCTCAATATCGCTAGCCATCAGAGAAATGCAAATTAAAACCACAATGAGATACCATTTTACACTGGTCAGAATGGCCATCATAAACAAAGCAACAAACAAGTGCTGGAGAGGTTGTAGAGAAAAGGGGACCCTAGTTCAGTGTTGGTGGGATTGCAGACTGGTACAACCACTATGGAAAACACTATGGAATTTTCTCAGAAAACTAAACATGGAACTGCCTTTTGACCCAGCAATTCCACTGCTAGGATTA
>PVKM010005532.1:0-47490 GCA_004027735.1 Carollia perspicillata
AGATCAAAGCTCCAGAAAAAATACAACTAAGCAATGGAGAGGTAGCCAACCTATCAGATGCACAGTTCAAAACACTGGTAATTAGGATGCTCACAGAATTGGTTGAATTTGGTCACAAATTAGATGAAAAAATGAACGCTACACTAAGTGAAATAAAGGAAAATGTACAGGGAACCAATAGTGATGGGAAGGAAACTGGGACTCAAATCAATGGAGTAGACCAAAAGGAAGAAAGAAACATCTAATCAGAAAAGAATGAAGAAACAAGAATTCAAAAAAAATGAGGAGAGGCTTAGGAACCTCCAGGACACCTTTAAATGTTCCAACAACTGAATTATAGGAGTACCAGAAGGGGAAGAGGAAGAGCAACAAGTGGAAAACTTATTTGAACAAATAATAAAGGAGAACTTCCCATTCTGGCAAAGAAAATAGACTTCCAGGAAGTCCAGGAAGTTCAGAGAGTCCCAAAGAAGTTGCACTCAAGGAGAACACACCAAGGCACATCATAATTACATTACCCAAGATTAAAATGAAGGAGAGAATCTTAAAAGCAGCAAGAGAAAAGGAGACAGTTACCTACAAAGGAGTTTCCATCAGACTGTCAGCTGATTTCTCAAAAGAGACCTTACAGGCGAGAAGGGGCTGGAAAGAAGTATTCCAACTCATGAAAGGCAAGAACTTACCTCCAAGACTGCTCTATCTAGCAAAGCTTTCATTTAGAATGGAAGAGCAGATAAAGTGCTTCTCAGATAAAGTCAAGTTCAAGGAGTTCATCATCACCAAGCCCTTATTATATGAAACGTTAAAGGGACTTATCTAAGAAAAGAAGATCAAAAACATGTACAGTAAAATAACAGCAAACTCACAATTAACAACCACACCTAAAACAAAAACAAACTAAGCAAACAACTAGAACAGGAACAGAGCCACAGAAATGGAGATCACATGGAGGGTTAGCAACAGGGGAGTGGGAAGAGGCGAGGTGGGAAGAGGTAAAAAGAATAAGTAGCATAGACGGTAGGTAGGAAATAGACAGGGGGAGGGTAATAATAGTATGGGAAATGTAGAAGCCAAAGAACTTATAAGTATGACACATGGACATGAACTAAAGCAGGGGGGAGTGTAGGTGGGAGGGGGTGTGCAGGGTGGAGGGAAGTGAAGTGGGGAAAATGAGACAACTGTAACAGCAAAATCAATAAAATATATTTAAAAAAAAGACGGAGCATGTTTAGGTGGAGGCATGTGGGCTAGGCAGACCTGGGGGAAGGGGTACTGCTGGTTTCTACTGTAAGCCTGGAGTAAAAAGAGTGACCATACATTTAGGGCAGAGGGCATCCTTCCCGTTGCTGATCACTATTTTGCTGATCACTATTGCTGATCACTATTTTACAAGCCTCAAGAGCCAGTCTTCCTAAGGGCTGTCCAGGTGGCCCTACCCACAGAGTGCCCCCTTCTGCCCTAAGCACTGTGGCCTCTCCAGGCCTCAATGCTGAGCAGCGGTGCTTTGGTTAGCGGCTGCGTTCCATGTTCCTGGCATCCCGGCCTGCAGCTCTCAAAGCTTATGTTATGTAGTTCTGTCAATCATTCTGTGCTTGGTGGTGTGTTATGCACTGAATTGACAGCCCCCCTGCCCAACCCTTTCTTCATATACTGAATTCCTAACACCTGAACCACAGAATGTGACTATATGTGGACATAGGGTCTTTAATGAGGCAGTAAAGTTAAAATGAATCCTTGGGGTGGACCCTAATCCAAGGACTGGCATCCTTGTAGAAGAGATTGGACCCAGACACGCACAGAGGGGAGACCATGTGTGAACACAGGGAGAAAACAGCCATCTACAAGCTGGAGAGAAACCTGCCTGCCAGCACCAGGGGTTTGGATTTTTAGCCCCCAGAGTCGTGGAGAATAAATTTCTGCTGTTTAGCCCCTGGTCTGTGGTGCTTTGTTGTGGCAGCCGAGGGGACTGAAACAGGAAGGAAGGTAACAAAGTAGATAAAGAAGTTGCTGGAGCCCTTGAGGAAGCCAGGGCTGAGGACTGAGGACATGCAGGAGGGGCCCCTGGGGGTGGAACGGGGAGTTGGTGGGCTGCCCAGGGGCAGACCTGGGATGCGAGGAAGACCAGCTGGAAGGCAAAGCAGGGGTTCCAGAGAGATCAGTGGATGGGAGTGCCTGCCCTCCCCGCGCCCCCGCCCCCCAGCTGCCCCCAGCATCCTGATCTACTCGCCCTCCCTTCCTAAGGGGGTTGAACCTATAACTACCAGGAAGGAACATGAAGGAACAGCCAAAAGTACACGAGACCCATTTCCATGTGAAACATAAGCCAAGGTTCTGTTTGTTCTCTGACAATGTAAACATTACACATTTTTATTAAGAGGGAAAATAAAAAGCAACTACTCACGAGGCTCTCTGCAGAGAATCCTACCACTGCCAGTTCCAAGGAACACGGCGTGGCGGCACCTTGGCCCCCACAGCCCTCGGACGGCGGTGGAGGGTGTGTGCCGGGGCATGTTAGGCCCTCGTGGGCCCCTGTTCTCCATCAGAAAATAATGTTAAGGTTGTACTTTACTACTGTGTGGGTATAAAGATGAATATGTTAATGTTGTATATTAAAACTTTTCTTCAACCTAGAAGTGTATTTCTCGCTTCTGATTTTAAAAGAAATTGATATATTTCCACGGGCTCCTACAGGGTGGGGAGCCTGCGCACTGAGACTCCTGGGCCTCCCAGGTGCGTCAGCCCCGGGGCCTGGTGTTGGGGTCGGGAGCCCAGGGCCCTCACAGGCTAGGCAGCGAGCTTGAGGAGAATGAGCCCTGGCCCTTGGAAGATGGAAACCAGACTCGGATCCTAGGGAAACGGGAGAGTAAGGCCCATGGGGACAAGCCCAGGACCCAGGACCAGGCCGTTGCTTGGCCCCCAGAGTAAGAAAGAACTGGAAGTGGGGTGGGGTGGGCCCCACAGTGGAAGCACCGCAATGCTGCCTCGCTTGCCCTTCTCTTGCCCTCCTTGCTCAGGGGTCTTGGAATCTCCCTTCGGAGGGGCAAGGCTGGCCCAGAGCCTGGGGTCTGGCTGAACCATGGTGAGGTGGCCTGGGGACGGGAGCAGAGCACCCTGGCAGGAGGCAGGCGGGGGTGCACGGGCCATTGTAACCCAGCAGACATGGCCTGTGTCGTACCATGTCCTCCACAACGCTCAGCAGAGGGCTGGCCTGGGGACAGCTGAGAAGTTCTTGTTGATTGATTGCTTGCCAGGAAGTTTGTGGCTCATGGAATGAAAACCCAATCACCCCCAGATTGAACCTCTGTCCAACAGTCACAACAACTTCAGGCAGCAGGGGGCGTCCCAGCGCTGGACAGTAGAGGTCAGCTGGGCCAGGTGCACAGAGCTCTGGGCCTGAGTGACAAGGAACCTGGCAGGGGTGGGGTGGGAGTGGAAGTCCTGAGGACTCAAAGACTCAGGGCTGGATACACCAGGAGCTGAGGCAGCAGTTTGCAGAGGCAGCTGATATATCCAGAGAGACTCCTAGGAAGGAGAGGTCCAGGTAGGAAGACAAATCAAATGTTAAAAATGATTCATCATTCCCCCTCACCGAACCCCACCTCTGAAAAGCCCTTTCCTGCCTGGTGACATCCCTCCCCAGACTCCATGCCTCCTCTCTGAAGGGCGCAGGGAGCTGCTCTACCCTGGCCCAGTAACACACACAGTCCGGTCTCGAATGGTGAGGGTGAACGCCTATCCCGACTGCCCCCCGGAGGCCTTGATTCACAGAGCCCCTCCGTCCCTTGTCTTTGTGTGAAAATAAGCATGGAGGGAAGACAAGGGTAGACCCACCCTTCAGAAGGAAGCTGGCGAGGCCACCTCTGAGGACCCCCACTCTAAGGAGCCCACTCGGTGATTTTATTTGTAGTTAAAAGAAGTGTAGCTCTTTCAGCAGTGAGGACAAACAAGAGTGAGAACAGTCAGGGGCAGAAGAGAAACAAAGGCAGCATGTGTAGGAAGCCCAGAGCAAAGCCAGATAGGACAAGTATTGCAACAGCCCTTACAGCACATGCTGATAAGCTTCTAACAATGCCCGCTCCCCGATAAGCTCTAAGATTGCGGCCTGTGCTTTGATAGCTTGGAGAGGAGAGCCACAGCTAGGCTGGGTCACAGAAAGCGGGGTGACAGAGGGAGAAGCAGGCGTCAGTGCCTTGCCTTCAGAGCCTGGACCGTACTCCCTGTCTCTCCCAACATACTCACAGTTTACACAGAAGGAATAGGAGGCCCAGACACGTTAAGTAACTTGCTCAGGCTCACACAGTAAGTTAGAAAAACAATCTGGAATACAAGCTCCAAATAAGTGGACTGCCAGTCCGGTGTCCTTCATTTAGCTGTTCACTGAGCCATTCGATCAAAGAGTTAAGTATGGAGCACTCACTATGTGTTAGGCTCTGCTCAGTCCTGTCTCCAGCATGGCTCATCGGGCATTTGGTTCTCACTGGCCTTTATATCATCTACCACCCAGATCTCATCCTCACAGCACATCACATCACAGCTCAGCTCCTCTGTGCTTCTCTAGACCTGACCTGCTTGCTCCTTTTCTGCCTGCAAGGCTGTGCCTTCAGGGAACTTACACCCTGCCTGCTGCAGAATGGGCCTGGAGTTACTGCCGCCAGCATTAGCGTGCCGTGACTTGGGATCACCCCGGACCACAGGGTTTAGCCTCTGCTAATGCTAAGTTATTTAACCTTCCAGCAACCCTCTCAGCTGAGTAGGGCTATTATCCCCATCTTGCAGAGGAGAAACTGAGGCCTGAAAGGATCAAATAGAATAAGGGAGAGGGGACAACTCTTCCTTACAGAAGACTTCCAAACAGAAACAAGAATACTCCTTCCTTCAAGAGAATGGCCTGGCCTTAGTGACTGGCTCCCAAGGAATGGAGCGTGGAAAGGGAAAATGGTAACTGTGTCATGGAGAAGCCAACAGACACCACCTTCACGTCACCAGTGACGGTCAGGCTGATAACCTGCACCCCTCACGTGGTGTTGATCAGGGCGCTTCACCTCTGTGTTCTTCCCCCAAACTCTTCACCCTGGACTAATTGAGAGGAGAAGCCTGAAAAATCCAAATCGAGGTACATTCTACCAAATGCATTCTCAGTCCTTGTTAGCATGTCCAAGTGATGCGAAAGCAAGGAAAGATTGAGAGATGGTTACAGACGGAACACACAGTGAAATGCAACGTGGTATCATGAACCGGATCCTGGAACAGAAAAAAGACACGTGTGTGTGGGGGGGGAAGCAGTGAAATCTGAATAAAGTCTGTCATTTAATTACTGATAATGTACCACTGTTAATTTCGTAGTTTTACTCATGTCCCCTGGTAATCTAAGATATCAACATTACAGGAAGCAAGGTAAAGGGTCTCGGGGGAATGTCTGCGCTGTATTTGCAACTCTGCTGTACACTCACAATTATCGGAAAGAAAGAGTTAAATAAAAAAGATTAAGCCCAAGGTCAAAGGCCAAGTCAGGATTCAAATCCAGACCCCTTTCTAAAGGCTTTGATCTTAACTCCCTCCTTGGCTGTGTCTTCGAATAATCTTACCTTCTGTTTACCGAGTGTCACGTTTTAGGCATTTTTATATAAGTTCTCCCAAAAGTAGGTCATTCCTTGTTTGCAGGCATTTTCCTTGTTTTTCTCCTCTTGTAGATGACAAGCCCCTCATGAGATGCAGCCTCTTCAGTCGGGGTAACAGTCCTCATTCCCAGGTTCAAATGTTAGCACCTCCTGGGCACCCACACACCATGCTCACACTCTCACACACTCACACTCAATCCCTTACCCAGATGTGTGCTCAGATGGTACATCTTCCCTCTCCTGCTTTCAACTGAGTGGGAGACCGTCCTGCTTCTCAGTCAAAAGAGAGGTGGAGAGCTGTTCCAGGTGAACACATGAATAGGGACATGTGTTTCCTCGGAGCTTCCAATTTGCTGGAAACATACGCCCCCACCTCTGGAACAGCTGTGGACACTAGCGTGCTCAGCAGCTCCAGCTGTCCGGTCCGGGGCCTGCCAGGCCTGGAAGTGAAGGACACTCAGGAGCCGTTCCCATCCCCCAGCCAAAGTCTGCTGCATCTGGGGCTGTTTGTTTGATTGCCACGTGCTTGGTCATCCCTGACTCCCTCTCTCTCCTCTCTACCCTGCCCTCCAGACACCTGAGTTAACTGGCCCTCCTCGGGTCCCAGAGCTCTGGGGCTGTACCCTGCGGAGCATGTGCAATTTCTCAGCCTCTCCTGCTGGGCTCCGTTGGTCATTTCTCCGTCTCTTGCAGCATCACATGTGGTACCCCCAAACGTTGGAGGGAGGGCGAGGCAGGGAGCCCCATCGGCTCAGCTCCGGCTCCACCTGCTAGGGAACTGGAGCTCCAAGAGTCTAAGATTTATTTCTGCGACTTCAACTTTTCCTTATGAAAAATGTCAAAAACACTCAAGAGTAGGGGAGAATAAAACAGTAAGTGTTCATGCCTCTTTATCCAGTTTCAAGAATCATCAATATTCTGACATTCTTGTTCCATCTACTCTGCACATTATTTTTGCTAGAATATTTTAAAATAAAACACCTCAAAATGTAAGACTGAGACATAAGAACCACTAAAGTTTGGGGTTTAATGAACCTCAAAAGTCATCCTGTGTTCCAGCAGGCCAGCCAGGGCTGGCAGGCCATGCCCCAAGTGCCCAGCCCTGGGACAGCGTGGCGCAGACGGTGTGGAGTGCACAGTGGGCCCTGCGGTCAGCTCTCTGCCTGGGTCTTGGGGAAAGTGCCCCGGGGTGACTGGTTTAATTCTTCCTGCACCCACCATAATCCATCCAAAGGACCCGCTGGCTTCCTTTTCTCCAACTTCCCTCTAACCCTGCACCACAGCCCCCAATTTAGGGGTTACTGTTTCCATTTGACAAGCAAGGCCATTCATGCTCAGAGAAAGGGGTCCCCAACCTCCAGGCGGAGGACCAGTACCAGCCGGTCCGTTAGGAGTCAGGCCTCGCAACAGGAGGTGAGCTTGAATTTAATGCACTTGAATCATCTGGAAACCCCTCCCTCCCACCACCACCCTGGTCCACAGAAAAATAATCTTCCACTGAACTGGTCCCTGGTGCCAAGAAGGTTGGGGACCTCAGCTCAGAGAGGCTAAGGGCCTTGCCCAGGGTTGCCAGTCTGTGGAAGCAGAGTGGGATGCTCACTTGGCTTCTTGAACTTCGAAGCCCCAGCTTGCCGGACTGCCCCGCCTGCCGCCTGATGTCCTCAGATTATCCTTAAGGAGCAGTCCGCGAGCACCCCTTCCCAGGGGCGCCCAGCACAGGGCAGGACCCTGACTCTCTCCTGGGTTGTGGTACATGGCTCTGTGAAAGGGTGGCTCTGGGGGGTGTTAAACCTGAATCTGAGAGCTAGGTTTTGGGAAGTGTGTTGTTGAATTAGTGGGAGGAAGTTCTATTGGGGCTCCTGCAAAGTGTTCCTCAAAGCACACTAGGGGGAGCTCTCCTTCCCCACCCCCAAGACTGCAGCAGTCTCCACTGCAGGCCTACCCACACTGCCCAGCGGCCTCCTTCCCCACTGTATCTCCTGTCCTTTGATGTCGGATAAGCCCAATTCATCTCTTTCATATCACTACAAAGGAACCTCCTAATTACTTTGTTTAGACAGCCTCTTTTCCAAATATTAAACATTTGGTCTTCCCAGGCCCCCCAAGCACTTAACATCATCCAGGTTGTTGCAAAATCCACTTTTCCCCAAACTGGTTGGCAGACTCTCCCTCCCCTTAGCAGCATCCCTGGGCGGATCTGGACACGTTCCCCACCCCTGCAGGCTGCGCTGGGACGCAGCCCTTCCTCTGGGAGACGGTTGTTCTGTGCGTTGGGTGCCTGGGCGCTGCAGGGGACCTCAGAGAAGCCTCAGGGAAATGGGAGGCATGCGAGGACCTGGGGGGTGGGGGGGGCAGGCCTGCTGGTGAAGGTTTGTCGGCATGGTGGCAGGCCTGGCACCTAGACCACGGCCATCTGCCAGCTGGTGTGGGAACAGACATTTCCAGTCATCAGAGAACAGACTGCCCTGAGTGGCCTGTGCCTCTCCACATCCCACCAGCTTGGTAGCTGGGGTCTTTCCTTCTCCTTCAAAAGAAAAAAAATCGCTCTGATCCTGGAGCGTCCTCCCTACCACCAACCTCGACGGCCCCGCCATCCTTTCCTTAGGAAGGGAGGTTGGCTTACCTTGCCTCCGCCTTGACAGCTATCAACATCCTCCTTTCCAGCGCCTCCCTTCTGGTCCTACCCTTCGCCACCTGATGTCATGTGCTGTCTCCCTGGTGTGGGCTTGGGCTACGCCCTGGATGTGTCCCATCTCCTCAGGGCTCTCAGTGATCTGGCCGTAGGAAACAGCCTGCTCTCCTGCTGCCAACATGGGCCTCGAGGAAGGTTTCCCAACAGACAACAGAGAGGAATGTTTCTTCCTCTCCTCCTCTCTCTGCCTTCTTCCCTTCCTGCCTACATGCCTTTCTGCTTCTTTCTTTCAATGTTTTATCATGAAAAATGTCCAACTTCTACAGTAAAGAGTATAATGAACCCCCATATACCTGTCACCCGGCACTGACAACTATCAGCTCCCTGCCTGGTTTCATGTAAACCCCTTAACCCTTTCCACCCGCACTGGCCGCCACTGGACGATACTGGAGCTAATTCCAGAGCTCCTACCACTCCCTCTGTAAGCACTTCAGTGTGGCTCCTTAAGAGGAGAAAACAAGGACTTCGAGAAAACGACCACTGTATCACATCTAAAGGCATAAACAATTATTTTCTTGATAGCATCAAGTGTCCAGTCAATGTTCAAGTTTCCCAGAGTGGCCCACGGCTCTACTTTTGTAGTCGGTTGGGTTGGACCAGGATTCAAACACAGGTCAACCCTCGGAGTAGGAAGACTTGAAAGGGCCACATTTCAGTGTGGGTGTGGGGTGGTTGATGGCGAGGGGCAGGGCATTGTCTCTGTTCCTGCTCTGCCCACCGCAGATGCAGACTCCCCCTCTCGTCACTAACCATCCTGAGCTCATCTGCATCCATCTAGCTTGCCCTTGAGCTCTCACTTCATTTCCTGGTCAGACTCAGGGGCGTAGCACCCCTTCCAGGCAGCCTTCTTTGCAATCCCCACCCTGGCTGTCAGCCCTGGCCAGGGCTTTTGTCTTTTGGTGACTGAGTCCACTGTGTTTCCCTGGTCACACTGTCTGCTCCTGTCACTTGTCTGTCTTCCCATGCCACTGCAATGTCAGTGATGGCAAGGTCCGGGTGTGCCCAGCACACTGTCAGGCCTTTTAAGCATGTGCTAGTGTGCCAGTCATCAGTTTTTTTTTTAAATTTACTTTATTTATTTACTTCTAGAGAGAGGGAGAAAGAGGGAGAGAAGCATCGATGTGAAAGAGAAACATCCATTGGCCATCTCCCGTATGTGCCCTGACTGGGAATGGAACCAGAGACCCTTTGCTTTGTAGGACAACCGCCAACCAACGGAGGGAGCCACACGGGTCAGGGCACCAGTTTCTGATTTGCTGCTCCCTGGCCTTGCTTTCCTTGCGGGGTTAGGAAGTGCCTGCTATGTGCCATGCATCTCTGAATCCCTCAGATCTCAAAGTGTGATTAGTAATTGTCCGCATTTTACAGGAGGGGAAACTGAAGCTCAGAGTCGTCAGGTTGGTTAGTCACATCTCAAGGCTGCTACATCGCAGGTCATGCCCGCCTTCTGTTGCTCTCCCCACCACCAGGGAAGAGCCATTTGGGCTGTCAACCCTGGCTGGAAAGTTCTAGAAAATGACATAGAACAAGATGGTTCCCGCTTCCCAGTTGTAGAAAATGGATCCTTTCACTGTTTCTACTGAGGACTCAGGGTAATCACCCCCTCCCCATCCAGCCTTTCTCGCCCAGCCTGTGGGAGCGGAGTTCTCCACTGCTGGCACCCTCACCCCTGAAGCCGAGCAAGCCTAAAGCTGGTACTTTACATTAAGCAGGTTCCTCTTGCTTAATTGTGCCTTCCTGTGCACCATTAGGCACGTAGCAAAGCCAAGAAAGTAAACATACATCATCGTATGTGATCCTGGCAGGAAGGCACCCCTCCTCGCCTTTGTGCTCATGGGCTGGTTGCCCTGAGTTCGGACTGGGCAGGAAGCCCTCAGGTGCTGGGACCTGTTTACCTGTTTCTTCCTTGGTTTCCTGCTCCTCCTCCCTCTCCACCCCTGGACAGAAGGTTGGTGGTTCCTGGAGAAGAATAGTTCCTTTGTGTTTTCTTTCCTTTCTTCCTTGCGCCTAATTGGGATTATGCTTGGGAATCAGGCTAATTAATCTCTGCCAGTTCAGGGTGAGATCAAGCTTTTTGCACTATCAGTGTTGATCAATAACTCACTGCGGAGTCTGAAAAACAACCCTGCTCCTTTCATCCCAGGCTTTAATGAGGATGAGGTGGGATGGCCTGCGGGAGGCCTACAATGAGTGGGCGTGGTGGCCCTGCCTGACAGGATGGCTGTGTCAGAGAAGGGGATCTTCCAGCCGCTGCCTCCCGAGTGTGAGGTGGCCTCCTTAAGGCAGGGCTGGAGCTTCATTACTGTGCTGCTTTGGAACATCATCCAATGTCTCTGAGCATTAAGGGTGGTCACAGGGAGTACTCACACAACGGAGGAAAACCGTCAGAGCAAACCCCTGGGGGTATTTCAGGACAAGGTGGTCCTTCCTGCTGACTGACCAGAGGCCCAGCCGTAGCCTGCTTCCAGCACTGGGCTGCAGCCCATTCCCACGGGGACCAACTGACCAGGGTAAAAGACTCAGGCTTGCAGGAAAGGGAGCTGCAGGTCAGGACAATGGGAGAAAGCCAACACCTCACAGGGCTGCAAGGGACCGAGGAAGGAAAAATATGGTTGTGGGCACAGGAGAACACAGGCATTTAGAGCTTCTAACAAATGCACGCTGTCTCCGGGGGTCCTCCAGGTCTAGGCAGAGTAGATCTTCAGATACCCAGTCCTTTCCGCCAGAGGGGAAGACACAGTTGTATTTCTTCCCAAAGAGACTACTGATAAACCAGAGGGGGGAAAAGGATAACTGAAAAAGGCTGTGTAATCGAAGGAACCTGGGATGGGTTTAAGATCTTTGGAAGTCCTAACCTCCATTATATCAAATATATTAAAATGAGCCCAAAATCCCACATTAAGTCATAATTTTATTTTGCTATAACATTTTGAGATGATTTTTATGGCTGTTTTGAAATGAACTTGATTTTTGCAGTTTCTCTTTTAGTACCATAGTATTTTTTCACATCACAAAGGTTTTCACAGGCTTTGAAAGGCTGGGAGGACTTGGGAGTTGCACAGCCAGTAAGGATAAAACGGCCGAGAGCGCTGCGGGGCTTTAGTAGGTTCTCTGTCTAGCGGAGCACTGAGCCTCAAGCCTGAGAAGGGAGAACCTGGCAGTATGCAGCACTACCCCCTGGCAGTTTGGGGATGAGACTGTAGGATTGTAGGTCTAGGCCAAAGGGAACAGAAAAGCCCTTTCAGGCTGTCTCTGGAATAAGTGATTAGGCAGGGAAAGAAAAGGAAAATAGGATAGCTCTACTCCTGTGAGCATGCTCCACTACAGGGTGGGGGAAAGAGTTTCTGGGGCTGGGGACACTCACAGGGAAATTCCCCAACACAGTGAGAACGTGTGCCCTCCACACCCAGGTGACCACAAAGGCTCTGCAGACCCTCCACTGCCTGGGACTACGATGAAGTCCTTGAGCACCAGAATAGTTAAGTGACCTCTGGGACTTGGCCCAATTGCCCCAGCCAACAGCCCAGCCCACGAGGGAGGCGGAGGAATGTGATTCATCACTGCTGGTAACGTGTAGGTGTCCTTCGACTGTGGAATGCCAAAAGAGAAACAATTCCAATTTTTGAACTACTGATCAGCCTGCTGAGTTTACTTACCTGTGGTTCCAGCAACTTCAGAAGACCCTTTGGTTTGGTTTTGCCAGTTTTGTAGGGAGTAAGAGGCGTTCTGGAAGCCATGGAGGCACACCTCTGAGATCTCCTTTTAAGGGATAACCTGTCTGGAGAGTGTAGTTAGCTGTCGGCCTCTAGGTGCAGTCCCTATGCTACAGTGTCCTGCAGTCTCTCCCTGCAGGTGACTCACAGCCAATGACTGACCACAACATTTAAGGTTCTTACCCTTTCTGCCCAACACAAGACTCCTCAAAAGGCAATCTTGTCAGACCCCACCAGATAACCGAGGACTTTCTCAGAACTCCAAGGCGGTCTGAGGCTCTTCCTACCTAATCCTTCTTCCTCCCCTTTCAGCCGCCAGACCTGCATCATGGTCTGAACGACAATCCTGACTACTGATTCCTCTGCCCTTTGTTTCCCAAAGGTATTACATCCAGTACATCCCTTGCACTTGAACTCCACCTTGGTATCTGCTTTCTGAGGACCCAAACTGATGTAGCTATCAACCCAAACAGTTTGACTAGGCAAAGCCTACTTTCTCACTCTTGACAAGGGAAGATTTTTAGTCCTCATGAAACACAGCCATAGGAAGGTACTGAAAATGAATGTTTCATTGGATTGCCCTCAAAGACCATAGAGTCCTACAAATGGGCCAACATCTTCTTGGGGTGGCTGGAGAGGAATCATCCTGGGATCTGGTTGTAAGGAAAGCTACTTATTTTTAAAATATTTATCATTTATTGAGTACTTACGTGACAGGAACCATGGTAAGAGCTTTCCATACATTGCTTCATTCAGTACTTACATAACTGGTATGTATCTCCATTTTTTAGATAAGAAAATGGGAGTTAACTGGATGCTGAACTTGGATTTGAACTGAACACTGCTTGATACCAAAGTCAGTACTCTTTAACTTTTAAAAACACATACATACACACCCACACCCACGATGTGATGTGTACTTAAAATCTGAATTTCCATGAGAGAAAAAATATATGAAAGAAAAAGTGTAGCAGAGAAAAATAGATCCAATGAATAGAACTGACCTAAAAATCTGTAAAGAGAAAGAAAAACACATGGAGATTTTGTAGGAAAAGTTTTAAGCATCTTGGTCTCTTACCAGTTTTGTGTTCTTGAATACATACAGCCTCTTTGGGCCTGTTTTTATAAATCTATTGAGGCAGTTGATGAGATGGTTTCTCGATTTCATTTCAGTTCTAACGTTGTTTTCTTCTTAGATGGATCTTTTTATCATTTTGTACAAAAAGAAATCAAACTAACATGTTTAAATGTTTTCACCAAATCTCACAGTTAGTAACATGATCTGTTGGGCCTCCAATGTGGACAGTGGGTTTCATAATTCACTGAGAAGCATCTTGCCAGGAACCTAAGGTGTGACAAGGACCATGAGTATCTCATACACAGGCCCTACAGAGTTTGTCCATTTTTCTCAGGCCCTTGTTTGGCACAGACTCCTCAGGGGTTATGATTATGCAAATTTTTGGTGGTAATGGTGATGTGTATGAAAGCTGGGGTGAAAGCTTAACTTTTCATCTGAAAGCAATAAATATGACCGTTCTCTAAATATGGCATTGGTTTTCTGGAAGAAAAAGGACATAAAACATGTGAAAAGTACTTTGAAGAAATGTTCATTTGAAAAACCTCATTTGAGTCTTTTTCTGTTTTATTTTTTTCTAGATCTGCAAATGAGTAATTATTCACTACTAACAGATATTTGGTCAACCTTCAAGAAAAGGGTAAAAGACCCCTCTCAGTAGGGAGAGCAAGAGAAATACACAACCCAGAGAAGCTGCAGACTCGAATGCCAACTTAATTCTCCAAGACTGATTCTGCCTGACGGGTTTCCCAGATAACGTGGTCGAGATAACGCAGATAAGGGAAGCAGTGTGAGCCTCTTGCCACACACAAAAAAGCAACTATGCGAGGTGAGAGCTGTGTTAATTAACCTTATTGTGGTAATCCTTTTGCAAAATACAGGGTCTGGCACAAATAACGCCCCCTTTTTATTACAAAATCTTTTATTACAAAATCATAAGCATTCAATTCTCTAACATAATAACATCATTCTCAATCACACCATGTGACATTTTACATGTAATGTTCAAATTAAAATGATAAATTATTACACCCATACGATTAACCTACCAACGCCACTCAAGCAGGCCTTACTTCTGCCGGACCCTGTATGCATATATCAAATTATTATGCTGTATGCCTTAAACTTCACAATGTTGTATATCAATTATATTTCAATAAAGCTGGGAAAAACAGAAAAGCAGTGTGGACATGAGAGGAATGAGATGGAGAAAACAAAATGCATTATTCTTGGAGAGCGGAATGTAAAAAACTCACTAGTGTACTATGTTAAAAAAAGATGGCACATTTATTGCTACATAAATGTTATATACATATTGTGTTTTCTGTTACAGTGACAGAAAAAATTTTGAACTTCTTGCTGCTGGTTGAAAAGATTTATCAGTAATACCTTGAATTTGACACAGGATACAAATCTGCAATAAACCAACAATGGAAACTGGAGAACAAGATGAGAAGCAATTCATCTCGGACAATTAGCTCTTACAATACTCCATAGGTACTACACGGTATGCTAGAATCCTACTATGGTCTTAAAATGCTATTGTAAATTTCTGATATTAATGAACAGGTTATGGTAAATAACCCTACATTTTTACTACCTAATATAATAAAATAAAGTAAGAAACTTTTTACTGAAAACTTTTCGATTTCAAAAATCTAGAAAGAGTAATATTTAGAATTCAAGAAATTTTCTTACAAGATTATTGTATAAAAGACTAGCTACAGTGAAAAATAAGCCAAATGTTTTTTCTTTCTATTTTATGAAGGAAAGCTTCTGGGCGTACTGCAAAGTCTAATATAGCGAAAAAGACAACAAGCTCTGAAGAAAAAAATGCCAGGCAGTGGCATATGTTCACTCACACATCATAAGCAACAATTTCTGTTTAGCTGATTAACACTGAAATGAAGAACAAGGCCACAGATAGAGTCTGATGTAATTGGAGAATATATGCAAATTAAAGTAACCAAAAAGTCCACTAAGTTCACAAAAGACTGATTTGTTAGGAATCATCCCGAGTGGAGGATCTGAAGTTCTGTCTTGTTTTTGTTCTTTCAAATTAGCAGAAATATTACATTACATAGTGATTTGGGTCCTTTCCTCTGTGTGCTGATTGCCACTGTTGATATTGGCTATAAGGAATTATTAAACCAAGACAACCTTGTTTAGCATGTTTTTCTCTCCCAGGGTGGTTGTGGTGGAAGACAGATTTCATGGAAGTTCAAAGTGATTATTATGTCTTAAAAATCAACTTAAGGATAAGAGATAGAGGGGTGTCTTAATGCAGTTTCAAGATGGACTGACAAGTACTGGTTTAATGCTAGTCTGGCTCATCTTGCCAGGACAGGGGCAGATGGTTTGCAGTTGATTAAATCGCCCACTGAATTCCTCCCCATTGGCCAGCCATCCAAATGACAGAGAAATAAAGGCTAGGATAAGGAAACACAGGTGATCATTGCTCTTGTATCCCACTAAGTAATTCACCTCAGAATGGTGTGTTTATTGATCACAAGACCTGCTTTGGTGACTACTGAGTTTTGTTATGGTCACCGAAATCACAGCCTGAAAAATCTTCTTTGCATTTTAAATCCATTTTGTGCTTACTTATACCTAACACTTTACAAGTACTATTATGTAGTACTTACTGCTTGGAAAACAAAGCAATTTCTAAACAGTAGATTCTTCCCTTGTAATTTACACTATTACAGGCTTTACTATGAAAACTAGAAGCTTGAAAAGTCTTGGTTATTATTAGAAATAAAGCAGTATTTATTTAGGGGAATATCTAGGGGACAAAATTTTCCCTTTCAAAATCTTAGCTAAGCTATGGTCACAGATGGTCTCTGCTTATCTTTGTAAGGTAAATATGCAAAGCACATTGGGCTATATGGAGGATTCTGGACTGTGTCCATAAACTATTGTTTCAGAGACCAAATAGAACACCCACAAAGAGAAAATAAAAATGAATGAAAGAATGAGAGTGAGGGAAATGTATATATACCAAGTAATATTTTCCTATTTTATGGAAAACACTATTCATATGGCGAAAGGACAGGAGAGGGCAACAAAAGACTTTTCCCTTCCTTTTTAAGACACTAATAGGTATGCCGGGAATGCTAAGGGCCAATGGTTGTCACTGCTTTGTTCTCTGCACGTGAACAGCTTCAACACATGCTGGCATCAGCTGAGTGTAGATCAGCTTTCCACATTAACTTTTTCCCTTTATATGTAGACCTTACAGTTCCATAACAATAAATAAAATTTGTAGTTACAATGCATTTGTCAATTCAGTTTAGGCACAAGGCAACTTCCACAGTGAGTGGAGAGATCGAGACAGTCTCTGATTGTGCAGAAGCGACATACTGCTTGCAACTTAATGATATGTTGCAAACGTCTCGTGGGCTGACGTTCTATCTGATGAGCTTCCTATCTTCACTTCTGATGGAAGTGTTGACTGACCAGTTGCTTTGATCATAGGATTATATTTGAGTTTCTTGTTTCAAGTGTTTTGTTTTTTCTTCTCCCTCCTATCAGGTTTGTCTTCAGATAATCTGAGTTGTCCAAGTCCTTATGAGGAGAGTTCACCTTCTATCTAGCCTACTGATAACTCTGGAACTGTGGTGGGGAGAGCCAAGGGAGAGAAGAGAATCAATTAGACATCACTGTTAAAAAAAACACCTCCCCAGAAAAACAACAACAACAAGAGTTGACATTCCTCATACCCAGGTTTACACTAAATTAGCAGTTTGCTAAATGACTTATAAATGAGCCTCTTTCTTTCAAGGTGTAATTGAAATGGTTTTACTTGATGTATGTGGTAAGATTTTTTTAAAGGAGATCATGTGATTACAGCATCACAAAATACAGGATTATACAACAGCTGTGACAATTATGTAAACCTTAACTTTGGCAACATTCGAACTGGTAATACCTGAGCTTTGAGGTTCTATACATCCATTTCTCAGCATACTTTTATTTCTACATTCAGTACATCATACTGTGTTGATAGTTTACACCTATCTTCTCTAAATTGAAAATTTCTAGAGGCAGGGGCCATTCTGTATTGATTTTCACATTGGTCCCAGTTCCTGGTCCACAGTAGTCTTCAATAAATGTTTGCTCAATAAACATTTAAGAACATTTTACTCTACAAATTATGTACAAATTTTATACATATTTATGTTCTTTAAAAAATTATTTATTTATTTATTTTCAGAGAGAGGGGAAAGGAGGGAAAGAAATATTGTTGTGTGAGAGAACCATCAATCAGTTGCCTCTTACATGCCCTCAACTAGGGACCTGGCCTTAAACCCAAGCATGTGTCTTGGTAAGGAACTGTATCAGTGACCTTTAGGTTCACAGTCCAGCGTTCAACTCACTGAGCCACACCAGCCAGAGCTATATTCTTAATATAATATATACAGTAGTATCTCTAAAATTTTCCATTTGAGCCATTTTTGATAGAAATAGTTTTAGGAAGACTCATACTTTTCACTTCCTTTTGAAACAATAACCACAGTATTATTGTTTTGTAACAGAGTGAAGCTCTTAGGGATGGATAGCTGAGATACTCAAAGCTACCTGGCCTCCCATTACATGGTGGAAAATTCTTGTGCTTTTATAGTCATTCATTCTGTGATCATTTATTCAGTTAATTTGATTCTAGCAGGTGTTTTCCTGATGCCTAGTCACTTGCTGGTTCTAATCTGCCATCTAGTTCTATAAAGAATTGAAGATTATCAGGTGAAACCAGAAAACCACCCTTATGAAATTAGCAACCTTTAAGACATATTTTAAGATAATAAACACTGCCTATAAAATTTAATGGAACAAAGTACATTTACTACATTTCTTACATCCCTGAAGCGTTTTTTTTTAAAGATTCTTGATCTCTTTTTGATAGGTGAGAATCTCAAGTTTTAATTTAACCTAAACAGGGGAAATTTCTTCATTATAGAGATATGGGTAGATATATAAAAGTCTTATGAAATATAGAAGCAGTAAAAAGAGCAGAAAGTAAACAGAAGGGGAGAAGACAGATGTGAGGTAGGGAGAGAGAATTAAAGAGAAAGAACCAGAGAGAGACTGGGAAGAGAGTTAAGAGAAAATGGGTACAACAAATAGGCAAGAAAAATAAGACACTGCTGGAGTTATAATTGACACAAATAATTACATCAACATTCTTCCTTTTGTCCCCAAATGAAATCTTCAGTTTTGGTCTAGTTTGATCCTAGGAAGGATATACACAGAGGTGGTAGGAACCAAATTTTTCAGAAAAGAGTGAGGTATTGATTGATGTTTGTAGTTTACAAAATAGTGTATCAAACTGCAGACTTTCAGCTCAAAACGACAGCCACAAAGCTGATCAAATGAAATTGTACTTGAAATAGTTTTCCTGCTCCACACCTCTCATCCACTCGTCTTTATTTAGTGCTTTTTATCTGCTGATGAAACTGGAAAAAGAAGTATACACTGCTGATGCTAGCTAAAATGTTACTGCCCAAAATATTTAATTGTAGTCTATATTAATTTCTGCTACCTAAATATTAACTATACATCTTAGATTACAGATGTGAATGCATATAGTTAAGAAAGAGGTGATGCATATAACTACTTAGGCAACACATTCATATTACTTTTGTTACTCAGTTTAAAAAAAACACAAGGAGCCCTGGCTGGTGTTGCTCAGTGGATTGAGTGTGGGCTTGTGAAGCAGAGGGTCGCTGGTTCGATTCCCAGTCAGGGCACACGCCTGAGTTGCAGGCCAGGTCCCCAGAGGGGGACACATGAGAGGCAACCTCACATTGATGTTTCTCTCCCACTCTTTCTCCTTCCCTCTCTCTAAAAATAAATAAATAAATAAAATATTAAAAAATAAATAAAAAACCACAAGGAAGTAAATTATGTTTAGTCCATAAAGAGGAAGAGAAAAGGAACAGTCTTTCGACAAGTAAAATTCCAGAGAAGGGCACTGGTTCTATCATATATAGCACCTCTGCATTCATCAATAGATTCAAGGTATAACTGATATTCTTTTTTTTTTTAAAGATTTTATGTATTTATTTAGAGAGAGGGGAAGGGAGGGAGAAAGAGAGGGAAAGAAACATCAATGTGTGGTTGCCTCTCATATGGCCCACACTGGGGACCTGGCCTGCAACCCAGGTATATGCCCTGACTGGGAATTGAACTGGTGACCCTTTGGTTCACAGCCAGAGCTCAATCCACTGAGCTACACCAGCCAGGGCTGTAACTGATATTCTTACAGGGAAGAAAGCTGCATATTACAAACTTGCATTATTGATTCAATGGAAACAAGCAGTAGCTGTTTTGTATATAAATTTCATGGCAAAGAAGAGGTAGATGGTTAACAAAAAACTGGTTGACAATACAGTCAAGTACTTCTGGTAGAGAAATGCGGTAGTGAAAGAATTTTTTGATGGATGAGTCATTGTGCTATTTTCTTCTTGGATCAGAATGACATTTATGATGATCCAGAACAGAACCCAAAATTCTTTATAAATCGTAGGATACTTTCAGACTTAGAAGAGAATAAATTGGGTATAAGATGACATTAGCTCTCTAAGTACGTTTATACAACAGAAAGGTAAACTGTTGGATTCCAAATTACATGTGACCTTTACAACCAATGCCACTGGGGAATTCTGTTCAAAGGTTCTAATTTTAAGATAAGTTCAGGTGATTTCCTTGTACTTTATTTTCACACCCTTACTTACCTGGCTGATGTTTACATATGACCCATAGGGTTGGTAGTTTCACTAAGGCCAGGATGGGTTCCTGGTAGTGTGGTTGGCGGCTCTGCCGATACGGCAGAAACTTTTTCTTCTTCCCTTCTCTTAAGGCAGGCTGCTTTGGGGTTAAGATTCCTCTCTGCAATGGAAAAATATTTTTAACATTATAGTTGTAAGTTATGAATCAGGGACTCTTAGGTCTTTAACTGGGCAAATTGCTGTTATTTTTCTTTCTGTGGGTTTTACTCTATGGTAATACAAAAGTGAGACATTATTATTCAAAAATTCCTAAATCTGCAGGTCTCTAGAGCACATATTGTATTTAGTTTCTCTAGAAAAGAATTCTCCAATTTTCTTGAAAATGGGGTTAATATATTTTGCTGGCAGCATTGGGGAAGCAAAACAGGACACAGGGTTGAAGATTTCACTGTTCATCCTCATGCCTCATATGCTCTCCTTTTCTTGGTGTTCCTCATTTACAGCCTTTCTGATCTCACCTTTTTCCCCCAGAAAACACTCTTCCTCTCTTTTATGGCAGAAGGGAAAGAGGGCAGAGGCAATATGAAGTGGAGAGGAGACTTAAGGATATGGCTTGTCCATAGAAGACCTTCAGGCAATCTCTCTGTTTTTAGTTCTGACGCCCGCTCCAACAATCAGTACCTCCCACGTACAGATGCGTTCCCGGCCAGGGTCTTTGTGTAGCAAACTGTTCTGCTTCTTGCTGGTTTTCTTCCCTGGTCCACTCCATTTCTTCTGTCTAAACAAGTCAGTTACCGCCATTCTCCTTTCTTTCCTTCTTACATACATTTTTGCTATCTCATTTGCCATTGTTTTCTCTCCTGTATGTCCTTGTGGGTTAATTCAATTTTTATTCTAAAATTTCAGTGGGATTTTAGTAAGGCACAGACTATTATCAACGAACATGCTAAGACTATCACATATGACCATCTTGTAGCTGAATTAAAATCCACTGGGGGTAGAGTCTGGAGATTTGTTTAGGAAAAGGAAAAGCCTCAGGTGACTCTGGGACCAACCAGATTTGGGAACCACTGTCCCAGTTTATTCATCTTGAAGCTCACTAAGAGACCAGGAAACTAAAATTGTAGTATTTCTAATAACTCTAAATTATCACTGGAAGAGAAGTGAGCTGATAAACTGACCTATGAAAGAGTTCAATGAAGAAACATTTAAAATATTTTATTTATTTATTTTTAGAGAGAGGGGAAGGGAAGGAGAAAGAGGGGGACAGAAACATTGATGTGAGAGAAACATTGATTGGTTGCCTCTCATACGTGCTCTGACCAGGGACCAAACCTGAACCCACAACCTAGGCATGCGCCTTGAAAGGGAATCAAATTGGTGACCCTTCTCATTGCAGAACAATGCCCAACCAACTTGAGGCACACTGGTCAGGGCTAACGAAGAAGCATTTGACCAGTAATCCAACCTTCAGTAAAAGTTGAGAGTACAAACTTAAAGGTAATGTATGAAATCTGCTGAGGTTTAGCAAAATTGTAGTAATGATAATGTAAAGGCCTAACTTGGCAATGGCAGGGACTAGACAGGATTTAATATGTGGGGCACCAAAGCACAAAAAGTGCTCTGGCAATATCTGAAGCTTGGAGGGAAAGTCACTCTTCCTGCTCTTCTCCAGCTGCAGTGCAGGCACGGGTCTGGTTGCCCTCCTGGTACAACCACTTGTCCAGGGATGACAGGTTGCAGAGAGCCAGACAGAGTCTCAGAGCACCATCTGAAACCACAGGGGGATCCCAGAGAGTACAGAGGATGTACAAGGTATACATGTAAACAAAATGTGTATCTTTGTAGAAACTGCTGGGTCCAGGGAATACTGGGTAGGGCCCCTGCCAAGGATGAATAGGTTACTAAGATAACCAAAAACTGCAGGAGATAAGAATCCATGGAAAGACAGTAGCTATATCAAACTCTGAAGGTACTGCCATAGACAAGGCACAGGTTACATTGGGCTGAATAGTTATAAACCCTGTTTGACAGAAAATGACCAGAGTGCCCTTCAATAAGCAATCTTATACGGGTCCTAAGGCTTTTACAATAAACTGTGAAAAGCCCAGAGCCTGAGGCCTGGAGGAAGGTAGGATTTTATGAATACTAAAGCAGTCCCTAATGAAGATATAGTTCACTATATTTAAGTTTTGTTCAAACTCGAATCAGTCAATGCCCATAACACCAACCAGAGCCTAGATGTTAGCTTCTCTCTCAGAAACCACCTTTCTGTTCTAGGTACATGAATGGACCCACTACAAAGCCAAATCTTACAAATGAATGAATAAAATGTACCCAGGGATGGCGAAGTTTATAACTTTTTTTAAACACAAAGGTGTTTTTCATTTTTATGGTTTTGATCCGTGAGTAGGTATTTCGCCACTGTTGTCAAGACAGTAAGACTTTCAGTGCAGATAGAAGCAATAATCTGATAATAAATGAAAAGAATCAGCATAGAAAATATCTTGGGCTACAGGGGAGGAGGATGAATGTACCTGGGCCACTCACAATGGTGTCTTGTTGCCTTCTGAGTGAGACAAAGGGTGTCAGACACACGTGAGTAAAAACCTTTGGTAAAGTGACAGGACACACTGACAGTTCAAGGAACCTGCTCTTGCCATAGATGAACAGGCAACAATCAAAATGTTTATGAATATCTCAAGGGAATCTATAACTCCTTAAAGATCAGGTTTCATTAACATGTACCCTTTACAGATAGTTTGGGGGTCCTACCTAACACAACAGGAGCAAGTATCTGGCTTTAGCAGTAACTTGGTTATGCACGAAATCACCTAGTCATCATTTTTATTCATTAAATATATTGGAGAGAAAGAGGATAGATAGGATGGATAAATTAATTACTTTTTTATGTTTTTCAAAAATGTTTCTAGTTCTCTAACTCTGGCTTTCCTAAAAAGAGTATCTTCCTGTAATCAATGCAGAGGGTCGCTGGTTATAGTTTTCAAGCATCTGTCCACTTCAATCCTTTTTTTTCCCTACTGTCTTTAAATAAAGTATTACATGAATATCTGATAAATAAGGCAGGCAATTTCTTTCAATAGAGAGAGTCTACAGGCAGGGCTGAAACCAAGGTCACATCTATAAATTGTTTGCATAAAGGCTTAGAATGAGGTATTCATAACTTTGAATAAAAAGGTATACAAGTAATATGTAAAAAAGCAAGCTTAATGGTAGAACCTTTCAAGGGCTTGATTTAATTGATAACTCAGGGTCTAGCACATAGCTGCTCAGGACAGAGCCATAAATACTTGTTTAAAAAATGAAGTTTCAAAGCACCTTCAAGATTCCTTCAAACTTCTTGAAAAGTTGCACAGTTGGGGGACTTGTCTGGGTCAGTAGTGGATGAGCCTATATAAATCACATTTTTGCCCTTAGGGATATACAGGCATGATACTACACACCAAAAAGATCATGGCATTATTGATCAGGGATCATCAGCAAGGAAGTCCTGATATCACCCTGGCCGTTGTGGCTCAGTTGGTTAGAGCGTCACCCATAAACGGAAAAGTCAAGAGTTCAATTCCTGGTCAGGGCACATATGAGAGGCAACTGATCAATGTTTCTCTCACTCCATTCCCCTCATCTTCCCCTCTCTCTAAAATCAGTAAGCATGTCCTCAGGTGAGGATAAAAACAAACAAAAAAAAAAAGTCCTGACACTTTACTGACATGGGTATAAAAGACCGTATGAAGCAAAGCAAGGAGGGACCATGTCCAGACGGCCTATTAAGCTGTAAGACCAAGTAGATGCCCCCAGGGCAAAGCAGGGAAGAAACTGAGCACAGAGAGGTAAGAAAGACAGGAAGGAACAGGAGAAGGACAGGTAAATTCAACAGCATGAGAGATCAGAGTCAACAAGAACACAGAGGCACAAAGTATTACTGCTGAGCACGCAGAAGATGGCTGTTCTCTGCATTGTTATATACAGGATTATTCCCTGATGGTTTCTGTGAAGCACTGAGTCTACAGGTACTGACCAATTCAGTGAGATGGAGGTGAGAGAACTAGCAGGAAAACGCAATCTAGATGATGCAGTGGTAGAAATAGTAGTTGAACTTGCAAAAAATTTGTGCAAGCAGGAGAGTGAGTGGAAACAGAAATGTCTGCCCAACTGAGGCATAACAATTATGTACCTTTGCTGAACCTACTTACCTCTGACTTGCTGTTCTAGACTAAGGATGACTGCCACGGCCTGATGAAGAATAAGGAGTTTTGTTTGGGGTTTTTCACTCTTTAAATGGAGCTGACACATTCGACCCAGCTCTTTGAATGCCTCATTAATATCCCGCACACGCAAGCGTTCTCTGGCATTGTTAGCCATCCGCCTTTCCTTCTCCCTTTCTATCTTCTGTTCTGGGTTCAAATCCTCATCTTCATTAGTACTGCTGGAAACAAAGTAACAACAATGTGTATTAGGTTTCCTATAAAATGTAGATATGTTTACTGAATTAAATTATAAAGTATACAGATGGATATGAAAATTACCTACAAACTTTACCAAATAGAAGTAAAAGCTACCTTCTACATGAATGTTTATTTCTTCCTAGTCTTTCTTCAATACACATATATAGTCACATAACTGAAATTATACCAGACACATGGTGTGGCAAAAGTAAGCTTACAGTTGTGAGTATGCAAGACACATGTATTATTATTTATTATTATATTATTTCCATATGAACTGTAATCTTACTTTTGTCCCACCCTGTACATTAAAAATGCATTTTCACTGTATATTACAGCATGAAGACTTCTCCACGCTAGTAAAACTCTACATAAACATAATTTAAACAACTACATAATACTCTAGGCACTTAGCTATTTGAAATGTGATCAGCATTACTGGGAGCTTATTAAAAACACAGAATCTCAGGTTCTACTGCAAACCTACTAAGCCAGGAGCTGCATTTTAACCAAATCACCAGCTCATTCATATGTACATTAAAATTTGGGAGGCACTTTCCTAGTACACTAATGTATTAATTTGTTTAACCTATCTATGCTCTTAAATATATGCCAGCAGTCACTTGATGAAGAAAAAAGAAAAGCTTAAAGACACACAGAGAGAGAACTATCTCAGAAATGATTACTTTTTGTTCCAGAGAGAAATATTTTCATCAGTGATGAAAAACATGGGTGAACTGGAACAATTTTTTTGAAGGATAAATTGGCAAAATAAATCCAAAGCCTTAAAAATGTTCATTACCTGTTAATCAGCAATTCCAACTTTTAGAAATTCATTCTATAAATATAATTAAGACATGTACACAGAAATTCACGTAAAGAACTATTACATTACTAACACACTGGACGCCAGTAACAGGACATGGGTTAGAAAAATCACAGTACATCCAGATAATGGTCTACTACGCAGCCTCTAGAAAAATCAAGTTGCAGATTACATTAAGTAAAAGATATCAGACACAAAAGACTACATACTGTATGATTCTATTTACACGAACTTCTAGAAAATACGAAACTATGGTAATGGAAAGCAAATCACTGGTTGCCAGGGGATGGGAGAAGGTACTGATTACAAAGGAGTATGTGGAAACTTTTAGGGGTGGTTGAATTAATTCTTCCATTTTGCAGAAAACACTCAAGGATAGATGAAAATGTTAAAAATACACTGTTAGATTACAAAGTTGAAATGATCAAAATTATAGCCAGTGCAATTAAAATTTAAACTATATATATAGAAAAAGAAGACAGTAGTTAACCTCTGAAAAGTAGACAGTGGTTAATTCTGGGTAGTAGTTTTTCTTGTGTGTGATTTTTGTGTATATTTTTCCAACTTTCTGTAATAAAAATGCATTAAGAAATCAGAAAAAAATTGAGGGAGATGTTTTAGAATAAAATTTTAAAAATTCTATTTATATTACAGAAATATATTATTGAGCAGAGCCCCTCATAACCTTAAAATGATGTGTACAAAGAACAAATGTTTTCACCTCTTTTCTAATGCCTTGAAAGGAGTAAGAAAGAAGTACACAATAGATTCTTACAAGTTAATTGTCAAGAATTACATAAAAGTATTCTTTTGGTCACTAGTTCTTGGACTGCAAAGGGACCTTTACAGATCATCTAGCTCAAAGGTTTCCAAATGTGGCCACTTATCAGAATCTTCAGGAGCACTTAAAATATACAGCTTTCAAAGGTCCACTACCAGAGCTACTGATTTAGTGAAGTTGGGTTGAGGGCCAGCCACCCGTCTTTCTAAAATGTTTCAGGAGTCTGTGCAGCAGGACTGAAAACCACTGCAAGATCCAGAGAAATCAGTGACCTCCCTAGGATCATAAAGCCAATTAGTGACAGTGTAACAACAAGAACCCAGGTCAGTGCTCCATGGAAGCAAACCTACACCACGTACCTAAAGAATTACCATCATTGTAACCGTAACTACAGTATATTTAATGAGTGTTTACTGCATGTGAGACAGTGTGTAAAGGGCTTCATGGGCTTCATTTTCAGTTTATTCCCACAAAAATTATATAACAGAAAGTCCTTTTTAGAGAAGAAGAAAGCAAAGCTCAGACAGCTTTAATAATTTGCCCAAGATCACACTTGTTAAGTTATGGTGGAGCCATGAGCAAAACCCAGGTTAACCTTCCTTTGTCCAAAGGACATGTTATTAATCTATTAACTATTATTAATTACTAAGTATCATTATTATTAACCTATTCTACTGCTTTCTCAATTTCTGATGACCTAATATAACAGGGTACAGTAAACTATGACTCAGGAGCTAGCTACCTAATTTTGTAAATAAAATTTTATTGGAACAGCCAGCCCATCTGTTTATATATTGTCTTTGGCTGCTTTTCTACACAATGGCAGAGTTGTGTAGTTGGGAGGGACTCTATGGTCCATATAGCTGAACATATTTACTTATCTGGCCCTTCATGAATGAGGAGGAAACATGCAAATTATTTGCCTTAAAATTCTATTTGAATAATAGCACTATGAAAGAGTTAAAATGCCTCAAAGGAGTGCTCTATAGATATCATGACCCAGTTTTCACTTCTTCACGCCTCTGCACAACTGAGTACAATGCATATTAAAATAATAGCATTAGCCTGGCTGGTGTAACTCAGTGGACTGAGCTCGATCTGTGAACCAAAGGGTCACCAGTTCGATTCCCAGTCAGGGCACATGCCTAGGTTGCAGGCCAGGTCCCCAGTGGGGGCCACATGAGAGGCAACCACACATTGGTTCTCTCTCTCTCTTTCTCCCTCCCTTGCCCTCTCTCTAACAATGAGTAAATAAAAATCTTAAAAAAAGAAGAAGAGGCAAAAAAACAAAAACAAAAACAAAACAAAACAAAACAAAAAAGCAAGCATTCCCCCACCCCTTAAAAAATAAGTTAAAAAATAATTGCATTAGTATCATCAGATTTAATTTTTTCCAAGAGAAATGTTTAAGTGTTGAAAATAGAATGTCAAAGGGAAAAGGACACCTTTTTAAGTATGTGAATATAGAAAGGACCATGCTGGTTCTTTTAGTTATATCTATCATACTTACTATAATCTCCTTTGTGCCATAATTTAAAACATAGAACAATGTTTAGAATATAAATACTTCTATGTGATATATATATATATATCATAAGTGGATATATACCAAGAAATAGGATGGATCACAAATATACCAGAAGTTTTAATATATAAGAAAAATCTGAGGGAATATGGAAATCATTTGAAACTAACATACTATGTGTTAATATCCATACTTCAGAGCAGGGTCAAGTCCAATTTCTGGAAAACCTTCCCCAACAACATCAGCCCACCTGGAGTACTTCCTTTTCCATACTCTTCTAAAACCACTGTTTAAACCAGGAGTTGGCAAACTTTTTCTATGGAGGGCCAGATAATAAATATTTTCAGCTTTGTGGGCCATCTGGTTTCTTCTGCAACTACTCAAAACTGCTATTGCTGCAATACAAAAGCAGCCATAGACAATATGTAAATAAATGAGGTGTGAAAGTATTCCAATAAAACTTTATTTATAGCCCTGGCCAGTGTGGCTCAGTTGGATATTGTCCTGCAAACCGAAAGGTTGCAGGTTTGATTCCCAGTCAGGACACATACCCAAGTTGAGGGTTTGGTCCCTGGTCGAGGTGTGTATGAGAAGGCAATCGATTGATATTTCTCTCTCACATCAATGTCTCTCTTTCTTTCTCTCTCTCTAGAAGCAATGGAAAAAAAAGTCCTCTGGTAAGGATTTAAAAAAACATCACCACTTTATTTATAAAAATAGGCAGTAGGCTGGATTTGGCCCATGGGCAAATTTGCCAACTCCTGGTTATACTAAGTCTTAAATTAATATGTTCAAATACTAACTGATGAAATGTATCTAAAATATCTATACTGCATAATTTAATTTGTTTTAGCAATTTTTGTCCTCTAATTGTCTTACAGACTGTAAGCACTGAGGGGAGAGATGTAATTCTTTTTTATATGCAGACCCTAAAATAGTGTGGTATAATGTAAAACATCATTTCTGAGTCAGCTTCATATGGTTCCCTTGTAGGGATGCTGTGAGGATTAAATGAGATAACATACATGCAGTCCCAACACAGTAGTTAGAATATAACTGACAATAAATGCATGACACCCTTCAATTTTCCAAGTACTTTCACCCATGACAAATGAGTGAAATTTAACACCTGGATGCTAACAAATACCTTGTTCTGCCTCTAGATGAAACCTTGATGTCCTTTTGGGAGGATTCATCATCTGATTTCATGTCATCTGATGAAGGAGGTTCGTGAAGGTTTTCATCTTTCTCTTTGTTTTCAGTCTTGATTTCTGTTGGAACAACAGTTCCAGACTGACTTTGCAAGCCACCTAACAGGTAAAGAAACAAAATAAATGTCCAGACTTAGGACCTAGAATTAAGACAGTAAAAAGCTTTGTAGACAGTAAATACCGTTAGTTCTCAAGAGGGGAATCTGATGATGTAGGAAAGTATACTATTTAGAGCTGAATACAGCATGTCCACAAACCTTAAGAGAATGATTTTTAAAGCCTCTTTATTTAGAAGAGCAAGCCTGGCCTTGATGGTCAGTCTAATGCTCACTTTCGGGCACTATTTACGTAACAAATGAGCAAATTATGAGAAACTTGATGGATTTTTAGAAACTGACTTCTAAGATTCTGCCAAGGTAAAGGAAATAAGTTTTAACATTTTCCTTAATAAACACAGTAAAATAGGCATCATGGTTAAATATAACTGGGAGAACTTTACTTTGGTATTCCTAATATTAGCTATATATATTTGTACTAATTAAGTTCTTTTATAATGTTTATCAGTTTGCTTTTTGACAGAGCTGCTTCTACAACTGAACTGTTTCTAAACAACAGCTACTATCATTCAGAGCTCTCAACATACTCAGATATATCTTTCTCACTGCCTCTAGGGACCATGAAGACTCAGTCGTGAGGGGAAGTGATTAAGGAAGACAGACATGACAGAAACAGGAGCATGTAGGAAAATGACAGGTGAAAACTGAAGAACAGTTTGCATGTGGTTCCATCCACAAATATCTACAATTTGCCCAGCCAAATTGGCTGACTGGAACCCTAAATACCCACCCTCTACACTCGTGCAGTAGCACCACTTTTTGGAATTCTCCCACCTAAGATGACTTCTGATTCACAGATGTCAATGTGCCTGTGAGAAAGGTGACAGTGTTCCAAATGGTATCTGTCTGCATTATTGCTGAAAACCAACAATATAGTTACCTCTATAATTTTCTTGTGTTTTATGGTTCAAGTCTGTGCTCGAAGCAGTGACTGTACTTGACAAAACTGAATGATTGCCATTGAGACTGACAGAGTCTTCTCTATGAGTTCCAACCTAAGGTTTAAAAAAAAAGTCAAGACAGTTCAGGGGCAATAATTGTTTATATTCTTTTACTGGGTTTAATAGAGAAAACAACAGTACTCATCTGAATTTAGCAACTCTTCTTGAGTACCACTTTTTTGACTTTTAATTTCAAAAGACATGACAGTAGCTTAAATTTTAAGTAGTTTTATTACAAACAAAATTCTAACCTCCAAATTTAATATCCCACAGAGGATTGTAGCAGATGAGCTAACAGAGACAAAACATTCCAGAAGCCATAAAGTCTTACATATTATAGGATCTATTAATAATCCTCTATGAACTGATCTGAAAACCTATTCCAAATACTATCTAAATACAGGGCAAAAGTAGGCTTATGGTTGTGAGTAGGTGAAACAGTTTGTTCTTGTAATATTATTAATTAATTATTGTACTATTTTCCACATGAACAATTGTAAAGCTACTTTGGCCCAACCTTATATATTAAAGTATGCATGAATCTGCATTTAAGAAAATATTACTAGATTTCAAGTAATAATATTTATCTATACTTTGGCATGCCCTTTCCTCACACACACACATATAGTGTCTTATTTTTTCTTTCTCTAAATGTCCGCCCTCAAAAGTTTTAAGAGAGTAAAAAAGGCAATACAACATTTAAGTAAAACAAAAGTTCAGCATTGCCATGCAACAGAAATGCCATATATTTTTAACCTCACTTTTAATCAAACTTACACAAGTCACAATTAACCTGTAATGGGAAGTTAAGGCGTGCAAACACCACCAAATGTTTGGCTATTGCAGTATTTTTAGAAAAATTGGCTATAAATGAAGCTCTATTAGAACAGTATCAGATGTGTCAACTAGAAGATTAAGCCTTTAATTAAAGAGCTTTATTGCCTGGAGGTATACATGAGAAGCAGTGTTTTCAATAAATCTTTCAATCCCAGTAAATTGCTGAGCTTGAATCCCTCTTGAGTAATTAATATAGCTTTATCTTTAATGACTTTGTATGAATTTTACCCTAAGAGGTATAAATACCCCTATGCAAGTTTATCCTTTGGTTTCTCACGAGCTAAACAAAAGAAATCAAAGCAGTTTCAGACAATGCAGACCATTTGGTAGTGGACCTAACCAGAACATACCAGGTCTTCCACCACTCTTTTAAAGAAATATCTGTTCTCTATCTACCCTTATCCTTAAAATTTTTTTAAAAAAATTTATTTGTTTTTGGACAGGGGAAGGGAGAGTGAGAGGGAGAGAAACATCAATATGTTGTTGCCTTTTGCATGTCCCCCCACTGGGGACCTGGCCTGCAACCCAGGCAGGTGCCCTGACTGGGAATTGAACTAGCAACCCTTTGGTTCGCAGGCCAGCACTGAATCCACTAAGTCACACCAGCCAGGGCTATCTACCCTTATTCTTATCTTTAATATAGCTTTAAAAAAACCCTTTAATGTATCCCACAACAACTTTTAAAGTTATTTGAGGATTAGTCATTGCTGAGAATTAGTTGTGTCACTACTCCTTTAGATGATCAAGCATGACTATATCCTTTTTTTAACCACACAATTTCATTATGTATTACAATCATAAAATCTTATGGTTGGGAAAGGACCACAGAAACTATTTCTGTTCCCTTCCCACTGAAATCTTCACTAACCTTTTAGATTTTCCCCCATAAAAACACTTGAAAAAAATCTGAAGAACTAAACCTAACAGACAGCAAAAGAGAGGGTTGTAAAAATTATATTCGAGAGAAAATTATTTTAAAAATATTTCATAATATTCTGTTTCTGGGGCATCTCAGTCATGTTCATCCTTAACCCATAGGGTGCTTTCCTGTTAGCTATGAACTGCTCAATGATCTAAGAGGAAGGTCAGTTCAAAAATCCCATTTTCTAAAAATAGATATGATATAAATATAACATATAGCAGCAAATTCTTTGGAACCTTACAGGCCTATTATAAAGATAAAATATCACTAAAACAATTTTGACTTGCTGAAGGAATCATTGTAGGATAAAGTACAAGCTACGATTTCTATATTTGTGTTTGTAATAATCTTAAAACTTTCTGTGATCTTTGGTAATAAGTGCTAATTCTGCTCTTACCTTAGTATTTGGAGCTATTATACCAAGTAATTTAAAAGGAAATAACTTTTAAAATGGAAAAATTTAAACATACATGTAAATTTACTACATGTGAAACATTTTACAGCTCTGTAAGACAAAAATCATTGGACAGTAACAAAATAAAGTTTCACTCATTTGAGTGATAAGTTATGATGCATCTGCTAAATTTTTATTTTTCATTTCTTTAGTATAAATAATTATTTAATTTTCTGAATTGCTACTATTAAAATGTTCTGTCACCTCCTTTTTGATGAAAGCTTGGCAGACAAAGGATCATTTCCCTGAAGGAAAACCAGAAAGGTTGCTCAATTTGTTTTGGGATGTAAGTGCCAGCAAATATTTTTGTCTCTATGGAATACTACAGACTATTTCCTCACACCAACCTACATCACTGGCTTCCAAAAGAAAAAAAATCAAACCTTTAAAAATAGGCTTCAGGCTAGCAAAATGCTTAAAGTCTGGAGTTTTTCATGTTAATGAAGTTAGCAGCAGGAACTTTTTCTTTGTAACTTGATTCCCCTTGCAAATGGCCCTCATATATTTTCTGGAGAATTTGACTTTCACAGTTCTTTCTTACAGCTCTCTTTAACCCTTACTCACCTTGGCTCCCATGTCCTCCCTTTAATCTGCAGTTACCCATTCAAATGGCTCTGTCCACACATACAGAACAGGTGTATAAACAGTTCTTTGTCTGAGCATAGAGCCTGTGAGGCCAGCCAGATAGGACCCTGTTTAATTGTTCACCTCGTTAGCATACAGCTGACAGGCTGCTTCTACTAGGGGGAGTAGCAGGGGAAGGCAAAAACCCCTGGGCTTGTTATGCTCAAAATTTCAATTATTATAAAGAGCTCCATGTCAGAATAAAAGGCCCATCCCATTACATGACATCATCTTAATTCTGAATCTTCACATTCTGTGTACAACCTTACCTTTGCAGAAACAGCCTTCAAGAAACCTGTTACCATTTCATTTGGCCAATGGCTTTAGCACCCAGGGTAGAAAAATGTTAAATCTAATTAGTTGATGAATAAGGGATCTTATGAATTAATGAACAGACTGAGAAGTACTCAGTATGAATTCCACTCTGATTCTGAATTCTATTCTAATAATTTGTTCAATTTGTACTATTCACTGAATACTAACAATTTAAATTAATCAGTACTAATCTACAGACTGATTAAAGGATCTTTATGTACTGTATGCATTTTGTTTTACCTAATGAGAGGTTTTAAACTAGAAACTTGGCAGAATTCCATTTGTTATGGTTCCTAAAATGGTATTTCCATAATATATAACCTATATGATTTTTACACTTTTAAAAAATGCTGCCATTTTAAGCAATTCTGAACAATAAAAACTGGTTAACAAAATCCTTAAAAAGCACTATAATGTGGTCTTAAAGAAAATGATAAAATTTTACATTGCCCACTTAAGAAAAAATAGGTTAGTAAAAGTAAAATACAGTTAAAAATGAACTCCTCCAATTCAGCTGTAACCTAGACAAACATTTCTTACAGTATACCAATTTATACCAATAAAATCAAACAATATATCTAAGTATAAGGTTAAAATGATTCTAAATTTATTGTGATAAGTGACAAAAATGCTAATTTTAAACAAAATATTACCTTATTTACCTGTTAGTCTTTAAAACTTAAATCTTAATGTCTTATAATTACATGACTTATATTTTTAAATCATATTGTGGTAGCTTTCATAATTTAATATTATTTACTCTGCTCTCATCCAATAATAGCACACATCTCCAACTACAGCTTAAACAACAAAAAAAACTCCCTCGAGCAATTAAAAAAAAGAAAGAAAGATGGAAAGAAATGCCTGGATTAAATTTCCCCAGGACTTGTAACAAATGTGGATAGAATTATATCCTACTTCATAAATAATGAACTTTTAAAGATTTGCACCAAGCTTTCTTTAATACAAAAAGCTCCTAATCTAACTTAGTTTGGTTTGAAGTTGAAATCACTGAGGAATAACTGATACTCTGTGCTAAAAGATAAAAGCGTGCTCATGGATCTATCTCAATGGGCCCCAGCATTTTAGATATTACAGCCATAAAGAGATGTGATGTACAATAATCTTATACTACAGAAGCCTCTTTGTAATGGCCAGATGAAATTAACAACTCTATTCCTTTTTAGTTTTCTACTTAAGTACTCTTCTCTGTCAGCAATTTATTTTAAGAGTTTATTCTTACATGAAGTAAATGGAAGCAAAACTGAAGTCCAATGCTGACATTTTAATAGTTCTAAAAACCCTGATTTTGTGCCTTAAAATTTAAATGATATATCAATCACAACCCAAGAAGAATGTCTGATGAAAAGTCTTAAGTTCTACATTTGCATTAACAAATACAGAGAAATCATAAAAAATACTTAAAGGAAGTAGGAAATTAAGTAAATGAAATGTTAAACCCCATTAAAAAATATGAGTAAATATTAAAACTATGCCAGACTGGTTATACTAATTATACTCTTTCCTAGTTTGTTTTTCCAATATACCAATCTTTCAGAAAATTTAATTTTTGTGTATATTAGGTAGCTAAAGTATGTTAAAAGGTTTCTGTGGTTGAAACCTCATTTAATTCTAAACTTTGATACAGTCGAATCTATTCAGTTTAAAGAAACAACAGTCAAGGTTTTTGACACTGACTCCTATTAATGTATATTTTTGTCAGGTGGTAGTTTTCTTATCTCCTTGGTGTGAAATATAAAAATCTTTTTCTGGAACAACTGAAAAAAAAAAAACCAGACAATTATTTCTTTTATAAGACTGATCTCCTACAAATCAGTACTATCAGCCGTGGATGACCCTACTGGCATAATCTTGTTATAAAGACAATATAAAGAAAGTTTCTAAGCAACAAAGCTATTTCCTTGACCAAGGGCATTCATTATATTGGCTGGTTAGGCTGCCCATGTAGTTTTTACACCACAAGTAATCTTGATAGCATTGCTAAGCTCCCTGTACCACTTTTATCCTGCCATCAACTCTTACTCTTCCACCATCAGTGCATTGTGGCTCACCTTAAATATTCTGCTTCAACAAAATTCCCAAACTAGTCATTAAAACAAAATAAGCAAAAAGTTATAGGCTCCCACTACCCCCCACCCAAAGAAAGAAACTTGTTAACCCTTGGTTCCTGAACTGGGAAGCTAATCTATGTTCTACATTTGACAGTGGGAAAGTATGGCCTCTGGGTCAAGTCTGGTCTGTTTTTTGGTTTGTTTTACAAATAAAGGAACCCTTCTTTGTAAATAAACTTTTATTGAAACACAGTCACATCCATTTGCTTTCATATCTATGGCTACATTTTCATGTTATAATGAAAGAGTTAAGTAGCTGCAACAGAGACTGGATTGTCTACAAAGCTAAAAATATTCACTATCAGGCCTTTTACAGAAAAAAGTATGTTGACTCTTCTAAATTCTGGAAGAAAAAGCAACATCACACTTAAAATCTGCAATTAGGACGGTGATTTACAGCAAATGCCCATTAGAACAAAAATCCATTAAAACAAAAATATTGTCTGAATGTTCTGTGGAGTTACTGAAATATTATTTATGCTCATTAGAATAATTCTATTCTCTGCAGAAAACAAACAGAATGATGAAAATTAAATATTTTTGAGAAGCAGACCTCACAAATTCTTTGGGTTACATAGAACTGCTGATAAACTGGTATTTCCATGGTTACTTTGTAATTTTGGCCAACAGACCTTAATTTTTAGGATTCTAAAACAAATACTAATTTATGTTTAACAAGAAAGTTAAACAAGACAAAAAAGGAAAAGTAATCCAGAATGTAAAATTGTGTCATTTCTTAGTTATGATTAGTTACAATATATGAGGGTATTTATCTCTTCTCATTTCACACAGAAATGAGAAGGGATAAATAAAAGGAGAGTCTTGGAGATAGCAGGCAACAGTTACAATATTATGTACCCCCAAATCATGCAACCTCCAAGAATATGAAGCTGATTCAATACAGGTGGGTACTAATGGAAATCCTCAGAAATGGACAGGGATACTGGGGTAAGAGTCTTCCTCAACAGTATGCCAAAAGCTTAGCTGGGAGGAGTCACTGGCAGATTGTGTTCATTACTGCATTCCATCCTTTGGTCTTTTTGCTGAAACTGAGAACTGAGGACTCACAGCTAAAAAAAATTCATTTAAGCCCTGACCACTGTGGCTCAGGTGTTTAGAGTATCAATCACCCTGTAAACTGAGAGGTTGTTGTGGGTTCTATCCCCAGTTGGGGCACATATGGGGGAGGCAACCAATCAATGTTTCCTTTCTCTCTAAAAGCAATGAAAAAATGTCCTTCGGTGAGGACTAAGAAAAATTCATTTCAGAAGGACAGGAGATGAACACTGACTCAACTGACAACGTCAGACTTTGTCATTAAAAACTTTATATATTTGAGGGTAAGCCTGGCAGTAACGTCTAAATCTCCACTTCTACTAGTGGTTGTATCTGAATAGGGTGCATATAGCAGATGATGTCTAGCACATTTTCAACAGCTCTGGGTCCTCTCAGAGTTATAAGCAGTATCATGAGAAAACCTTGATAGGCACACTAAGTAAGCAGCATCATGGCTTATTTGCTATGGCATTGATGCTGCTGCTCAGACTAAGCCATACTCATCTCATGCTCTGAAGACTCTTTCTTGACTTTGAATTTTCTCCTTTTTAAAGAATCTCTCTCTCTGGTAGCCCTTTTGTTCATGCTCTGAAGTAAGCAACAAATTCCAGAGGATATACGTGAACTACTTTCTTAATTAAAAGCTTCAGGGTTTTTAATATCTAATGAAACAATTTTCCCCTCTACATCTCCTTTTAAAGTGTACTAAGTTTCTATATGGCTTTGAAGGAATGGATTTTGAAAAATCCTGACTCACATCCAAAGCTGGTAAAAAACTAATTTTAAAGGGGACTGAATTTCAAGATTTCTTGACATTAAAAAACACCCAAACTAGGAGGGGTGGAAATGGGAGGGAGTGGGGGGGAGGGCTGGGGAGGTGGGCTGGGATGGGAGTATAAGACAGAAAACTGTACTTGAACAACAATTAAAATAATAAAAAGAAAACAAAACATTGTTAAGATATGTATGCATCTAATGTCACCCATGTTACTGAAAGCACTGTTCTTAGGAAACCAGGCTGCCTTGTGTGATGTTTACTTCAGCTACTCCAAAATGAGTATACTCCCTGGCTGGTGTGGCTCAGTGGACTGAGTGCCGGCCTGTGAACCAAAGGGTTGCTGGTTTGATTCACAGCCAGGGCACATGCCTGGGTGGCAGGCCAGGTCCCCAGTTGAGGGTGTGCAAGGGACAACCAATCGATGTATCTCTAGCACATCAATGTTTCTCTCCTTCCCTTCTCCTCTGTCTAAAAATACATAAAGAAAATTTTTAAAAAATGAGTATAAATGGCTCTCTGACATGTGAATATGAAAATCTGGAACCAATCCTATTTTACAGAACACAGGCTTTCAGCATTTGGGGCACCTAATTATTTTGATGACAGGTGAGTTTTAGCCTTGATCACATGGCTTGCGGCTAAAAATGTTTCATGGGAGAATATTGCACAACATGCGATGAATCCTAAAAATCATGCCATAAACATGCAAACACATGGTATCAGTTAAACAGCAGGCTCAAAAAGTGCTTCATTCCTTTAAAAGATAATTTGTGTAAGAAATAATTTAAGACATTTGACATAAAAATGTTAATGTGCATAGCTACACATTTTACTTTTTTCCTCTCTAAAGAATTACCATGTTTTTAAAAAGGTGGATTGAATTATTTTATTCTCTTTGGGGATTAATCTAAAATTGTTTCCTTTCATTATCACTTAAACTACAGTCATTCTTAAAATTACCCCCACATTTTCTCTTTGGGAATAAAGCTTAAATATGGACCTGTACAAATAATTTCACATTCCTTCTGTTATTGATGGCTGTATTGAGACGAGAACCCTTGAAATCCAATTTTGCTTTATTGCTTTTGCTATTCAGACTTCCTACACACTATTTCAAGGCAAAAAACTGTTCTGCCAATTACTATGCACCTAGAAAAAATCCAAGTTTAAGCTAAAACGATCTCGTAGAAAGTTTCTGCTTTTTGCACACGATCATAGCAGGATTTTAAGGGCCAATGTCAGCCAATGACTCTGTCCAAGACAGTAGAGGAAATTCTTAAAAGCCATTCTACTTCTCCACAAAAAGAAAACCCCTCTTCCCCAAATATTTCATGAAAAACATTTAGGGCAATAGGCTTTGGAAGTTATAAAAAAATGAGCACTATTTTACCATTGAAGCAGATCGACTGCTTGAAACAAGGCTTGATCCACCATAGTTTGAACTGAGGCTTCCAACTGGTGCACTGTGGGATGGTCCCAATAAACTATGTATATCACTGTGACCAGCAGGCAAACTGGTGGAAGGTCCCACAGCATGGTTCCGCAGCACATGGATAGCGTCATCCAGTCTGTCTAAACGATCCTCCATTCGAGATTGCTGGAGTGATTGAAAAAAGACATGGAAGTTACCGCTGGTAACTGTTAAATTCATTAAACTCCTGTTTCCTACTTTGGAATACACGGAAGACAGCAAATCAACTGCAGTATCAAGTAGCTTGAAAAGCGACTACCTGCACTACAAATCAACAAAAACAGTAGAACAGTCTAAATTAACAAAGCTTCAGAAACAAATTGCTGCTTCATCAATTTACCAATCTACCATGAGGTTACTTCTTCTAGTTTATGAAAGATGAATGCTACTGTACTATTGTATCTATTACTCGGTTATAGCTGATAAAAGAAGATAACCTGTACTTTAATATTGATCTTTGAAATAAGGGCAATTTGGGGACACATCCTCAAGTCTACTAAGTTTAAATTGTAATTTTGTTTTAAGTGAATAAAGCATACCTATCTGAAATAGTGAACACAACCAAATATCCTTTTTCATGAAACTGAGGAAATGATACTGTCTGTCTATGGATACACACATGCCCATACACAAACATATTAGAATTTTTAAAATCAAAAGCACATGCTAGTAGAGCTCTTTAAAAAAATCATTCTCAACAACATAAGAGAATAACAGTCTATTCTTAAAACACGCCTACAAAAATGAAAATAGTCATTGTTTGGTTTTAAAAGACTTTGGAGTCTGTACAGGTTTGAAGATTCTAAATGGATAATAGGAATTATAATGAAATGAAACAGAAAAAAGGCACCATCTAAAAGAAATAGTACCTCACAGACATCCTTTAAGAAGGACATTGCATCTTGCAAATGCTCGTGAAGTTGCTGCTCAACTCGATTTTTCTGGCAAAGTCAAGACAGAACAGGAGGCAAAGCACAGGTTAAGATTAACTCCAAAAGAGATGAGGAAATAGCTGATGTGCATGTCTGCACAACATGTTAGTAAAGTTAACGCAGAGCCCTGTGAGATCTACTTGTATTAAAGTATGAGAAGGCTGAAATTTAATAGCGAAGTTATAAGGTTAGCATCTAAATAGCACAAATTGCTTATATGTGCTTCTAAAATATGCGAGAAAACTTTCCTCTAATTTAATATATTCTGTTAGTCACAGAAAAATATCTTTTTTATTTGTAACCTGGAATTACTGAATGATAGCATGACTTGGCATTCCATCAAGTCATCCTTACTTTGTTTTTATAATATTTTGCAATTCTGTGGTAAGCACAGAAAAGCAACAGTAGTTAACATTCAACCACAAATTCTTCATGCTCAATACCTAGACAGGCTCCTTTATTCCACTGCCTAGTTTGTTAAATCACATTTTTGCTTGTATAATTTACATATTCTTTTTAAAAGAAAAAGAAATCATGAGAAATAATAATCTTCATGACTAAAATGACTGCTATTACATTTTAAACTTTGAATGGAAATGCAATAAACTATACGTCATATGAGAAAGAGTAAAATGCAACCATCTTCCATTGCTGGACTAATTTTCTTGCTTTTATTTGGTCTGTTTTTTTTTTAAAGTTTCCCCTGATACATAAATGCAAAAGTATAGAAAAAATAAGCCCTAGATTTTTCAAAGAAACAAAAATCTTATAACACTATTTTAACCCCAGCTGTCCTTAGACCAGAAGCTTGATGTCCCAAAGAACAGATGGCAAAGGCACACAATATAGTCTTATATTGTTCAACTAAACCAGGCCACTTGTTAGCAAAGAATTCATGTGCAATGCTATCCTACTGTTTTTTCATTGTTACTCAAAATTTACTGAAAGAAAACAAATGAACTGCATACTATCAGATGAAAGCGACCTGTATGTTCCTAAGAGGCCCTTACCAGGGAGTGAAGTGAGTTTTCATAGCTTGGAGATGAAGGAGCTTGCCCTCCAGGTCTGGGCCACTGACTGGTACCTGTAAAACAAAACCCCAAAGCACCCATACACTTTGGTTAGCTCATTGTTCTTGATAATGTTCTGAAGGAAAAGACATTCATTACTGTTCTTAAAACTAACATGAAACTTTTTGTTTGGCTGTCACATAGCATTGTCTTCTTATAAGCCCAACACATTAAAAAAAATCTTTTTCATTAATACAACAGACTAGGGAGTTGAGAAAACAAAGGGCAAAAAACCTATACTTTAAAACATAACACTTTTTATGTTTGTATATTATTTAGACAATGAATATGCACACATATCTTCAGAAAATGTACTTAAAGTATACATAATTTAAAATTCTGTACCATCTATGGTTTTACATAGTCTTTAAAATAATGCTATTAATGACCATTAATATGCATTAATATGCATTAACTACATTAATATGCATCTGATTCTCATCACAGTTTGCTTAATCACCTCACTGCTGGACATTTTGGTTGCTTTCAATTGGCTATTATGAATAGTAATGCATATTACTATGCATTATTATTATGTTATGAATGGTAAATGGGGAATATGTCTTGATTATAAGTAGCATTCTAACTTAAAAGGCACAAATGTATTTATGATCCTTAATTCATAAGGTTAAATTGCTTTCTAAAGGGTTAGATTAACTTGTGCCTTTACTAATGCACAAAAGCATCACTTTTAAAGGACTGCAAATGCATTTAGGATTATCTGTTAAAAATTTTCCCAATGGCCCTTACTGGTGTGGTTCAGTAGGCTGGGCGTTGACCAGCAACCTCAAAGATTACTGGTTTGATTCCCAGTCAGGACACATGCCTAGGTTGTGGGCCATCAGTATTTTTCTCCCTCTCTAAAAACAAACAAACAAACAACCAACCAAACAAACAAACAAACAATCTTAAAAATTTTTCCCAACATAATTTATACCACAGCATACTATTTAATTTGGAAATATCATTATAAAATTTATTAAATTTTGTTTATTCTTTAATTTTAGAAACGTACCAATATAACAAAAAATGAAGACAAAAAAAAAAAAAGAGAAAGGATACAAGTTCAGTGTAGAAAGAATAAAAAGGGAAAAAAACATAAGAAAAATAAAGGGATTAATTTATCCATGGGTTGAGAACACAGAGTTTTAATGGACTTGCCAAACAGCTTTAAAAGGAAAAAGAACTGATCAAAAATCTTAACTATTTCATGATAGCGCATTTGAAAATTAGTTATTTATAGAAAACAATGATATATTATAGTTCTTAATAAAACCTTTAGCGACAGCTCAAATTATATATGAACTGAAGCTGTCAAAGTTAAAGGTTTACTTAATTTGTCTCATTTATTGCAAAATTAACTACATTCTACTGGAGCCTGTTGTTGCAGGTTAATTTGCCTGCAACATTTAGGAAACTGAAAACTTATGGTAAAGTGAAACTGTTAACAGTTCAACTTAGCTGAGTAACACAGTAATTGTATTACCATCAATCATACAAATTTTTGCATGTTGAAAAGTTGAATATAGAGATTCTTTTTTAAAAAATTCACTTATTTAATTTTAGAGAGGGTAAGGAAGAGATAAAGAGAGGGAGAGAAACATCACTGTGCGAAATATTGATCAGTTGCCCCTTGCATGCCCCCAACCAGGGACCTGGCCCACAACCCAGGCATGTGCCTTGACCTGGAGTTGAACTGGGGACCTCTCTGTTTGAGGGCCAATGCTCAACACTGAGCCACAGCAGTCAGACTGGATATCTAGATTCTTTATAACCTGATTATATTTCACAATTGATTATATGTACTATTGTGATCATACAAAAATCTCTTAAATTCTAAAACTGTAAGAAAAAGGTATATGTTACATACTTCATCAGTTAACCTTTTTTTTTACTTGTAAGCAAATTATAAATTATTTTGACAAGTAATAAAGGCATCCTGCTAGACATACAAAATAATCATAATTCAACTACACACATTAAGGACACTCTAAAATTGCTCATTAAAACAGAAGCTTATAGACTAATTTTATAATTAACAAGTAGAATTTAGCAGCCAGAAAAATCCAGTAACTGACTATATGAAGAATTCATAAAAAAATCAACCAGCCAACTTTTTTTCTTTTTTAAAGATTTTATTTATTTATTTTTAGAGATGGGGAGAGAGGAAGAAAGAGAGGGAGAGAAACATCAGATTATGGTTGCCTCTAATGCTCCCTCTACCGGGACCTGGTTTGCAACCCAGGCACGTGCTCACACTAGGAACTGAACCAGCAACCCTTTGGTTAACAGGCCAGCACTCAATCCACTGAGCCACACCAGCCAGGGCCCCAGCCAACTTTTATTACTGATTTCAGTGCATTAGTGTCATAGCACTGATATACAATTATGAATTTTTAGGTAAATAAGAGGTTAATAATAATCTATTTTGAAAAAAAACTAGATTATTTCAAAAAGTTTCCCTTCATGTTTACAATATTTAATTTTCAATCATTTTGCTTCATCTTTCCCAATATGAGTGATTAGCTGGTGACAGAAGCCTCAAGTTTTTTAATTTGTATGAAATAGTAATTATAGTTTTATGTTAAACACCTCAGAATTGTTAGAAGATCTGTTTTGCTAAACATGCAATTTTTGTGTTTCTTTTGCAAGCAATTTTTGTGTTTCTTCACTAGCTTGTGTTGAACAATAAGAGGTATGCACTTAATTACTCAGATAAGAAATCAACTAAATTCATTATTTTTTGATAGTTACATGGAGAAACTATGCTAAGGTCCATCTCTAAAGTGCAATTCATTACACTGGAAAAGTATACATACACTCAAACCTATTTTGCTTTTATTACAGACGGGGCTACCCATCATGACATACTTGGTTAAAATAGAATACTAACATGGCTAAATCATTGGTATCCATTGGAACTTCATATAAATGCCAAGTTATAGTTCATGGAGGGAGCTCCCTGAACCCCACTTGGTCATTTCAAAAATTCATGCTACTTGTCACAAAGAGGATGGCTGGATAGTTGGAATTAGTTAATCAGAAGTCAATCCTATACCTGGAAAAACTCCAAGAGGAGTGTGAAATTTTAGTGGATACTGGGAATTAGTGGAACTTCATTCCGTTGATCTGTAATACTAATTAATTTTATAAATCCTGACTATCAAATAGGCACACATTTTTATTTTGTTCTTAATCTGTCTTCCAAGGCCAATCAATGAGGTAAAAAGATAAGTACTCACTTCATGAGCCTAAAGGTCTTTTTGGCTATGGGATATTATTATTATCAGTGTTTCTTCCTTATTTATTTTATAATCAGTAAAGAAAAAAAAATACATACACTTTTACAACTTTGGCCCACTGATGGCTTATTAGCTATAGCTCAAACCTTTGAGGCTGTGAAAAGAATTCAAATTCTGGAAATAGACTATAATGCTAGCTAGCATAACTCTGACACTAGACAACTTTTTGTAAAACTAGTACATGAATAAAATACGTAGATTAAATTTAGCATTACTGGTATCTCTAGCTTGTAATTGTTAACTGCAGCATCACTGTACAAATATGGAAAAACATAAGTGTAAACGCTGAAAACCTCAGGGGTTTCCTAGAAAATAGGATACTGTCCCCCTTCATTTCCTGTCACCGACTACCTCATGGTAGACATACATAGAGGCTTTTAAAAATACATTTAAATTTTTTTTTTCAATTACTGTTGACATATAATACTATATTTCAGGTGTACAACGTAGTGATTAAACATTTATATAACTCACAAGGTGGTCACCCCAATAAATCTAGTACCCATATGACACCATACAAGGTCTGTCCAGAAGTATCCAGCCATGTAATATGAAACATAGAGACATTTATTGAAGAAAATACAAGATACAAGAAACACTGTACAAAGGACAATGACACCTCAGTCCCTTCAAGGTAGGCACGTTGGTACCTCACACAGTTCTCCCAGTCGCCATCAGCTGCCCCCATAGTCTAACATCTCTTTCCTTTCAAAGGTGATTTTTAGTTTTGGAAAAAGCCAGAAGTCACAGGGTGCCAAACCTGGGTGATCTGATGTTTCGCCAACAAACTCTGCATGAGATGGGATGCAGGAGAGGGTGTGCTGTCGTGATGAAGCTGCCAATCATCAGAAGCCCAGAGCTGAGGCCTTCTGAATCATCTGAATAGTTTCCTCAGAGGAATGTCCCAGCTTAATGTAAAATTTGATGCAGATTCGTTGCTCTACTTGCTCAGTCATTTTGAATGAGATGCCCACACAGTACACATGTTCACTCAATGGTGTCTACTATTCCCAATGACTAGTACAGTGAAGCCATCATTGTTTACATGTGCGCATTCCAATCCACTCTCCTTGGCTGCCAGGTTACACTGACATTACACAAACCATTCTCATAATATTAACCATGGCTGGACTTTTTATGGACAGACCTCGTATATAGTTTGTACAATATTACTGACTACATTCCCTATGCTTGTACTTCACATCCTTGTGACTTTTTATACCTGGCAATATATACATCTCAATCTCTTCTCCTCTGCCCATCCCACAAATCTGGCAACTATCAAAATGTTCTTTGTATCTAAGAATTTGTTCATTTATTTTGTTTTTTAGATTCCACATGTAAGTGAAATCATATGGTATTTATCTTTCTGTCTGACTTATTTTACTTAGCACTATGCCCTTATAGAGGTTTTGGGCTTCTACTTCCTTGTATTAGAGAGACACAAGCTTTCAACTATTAATGTAATTAACTTCTACAACTGCCCTGGGCTTTTTAGTGAGCACCCAAAGAGATAACCTTTATTCAAGAAGAATTATAATACACCTATTTGATATTAAAATTTATTGATCATTTCCAGAAAACAAGCCAGCTGGGTGACTAGGATAACAGAATCAAATTATTTGGCTAGAAAATCTGGAAAGACTTTCTTTGACCTCTAAATCTAAAATTCACCCAGTGTTTCTGATCTGTTCTTAAATCTGAGTGGGACTTAGTAAGTATAAGTACTTCATCTAATAAAAACTGGTTAATAAATTTAGAGAATGGATACTAACACTTTGTGTGGCTGAAATTCTTAGGACCATTTACCATGAATTTTCTTATTTTGTTAGTTGTTTCCCTCTTAATTCAAATTTTCATGAGATTACCCCATGCTACAAAAGGTTGGATAACCCTTAATGCAGGATTTAGTGCTCTGCATTCCACAACCAGGCCCTAGCCAACATTACCACCTTAGTTCTTCATACATCCATAAGTGAAGAGTTCATAATCAGTCATCTCTATGGTTCTGGATGAACAGGTCATGTACTTTCTTCCACTGGTATCTTTGTTATGCTTTTCCATTTATAATGAGAGACTACTATTCACCACCTTTTAAAATACTACTCTCTTCATGAAGTCACTGGAGTGCTCTTCTTTAGATAAATACCTTGCTGATTAACCTAACCAAAACTGAGGGATCCTTTCTTTCCTTTCTCCCTCTCTATTTACTTATTTATTTATTTTTAAGCCTCACCCGAGGATATGTTTTTTTATTGATTTTTAGAGAGAGAGGAAGAGGGAGAAAGAAACATCACTCAGTTGCCTCCCATATGTGTCCCAACTGGAGACTGAACCTGTTACCTTTCGGTGCATGGGATGATGTTCCAACCAACTGAGCCAACTGGCATGGGCTCACTCTCTATTTTTATTGTGAATATTCTGAAGATTGCTATTGAGTACCGAAATTATTAAATTTTTATTCATTTATATTCCAGAAGGAGACAAAGAAAACCAAAACATAGTTATGCTTGTTTGCTTTCCAAGTTCCCTTAGTAAACACATTCTCTTAACTCAAATATTCATGTCTTTTCCCAAATCACAACTGTAATAGACATAGCCAATCTTCTCTTCTACCTTGCTGCCAGAGTCCTGATTTTGTTCAGAAGGGGTATATGTATATGCCTATCCTTTCTAGTGAGAACTGGGAAAAAGTAATTATATTCTTGCCTCGTGGGATAAATCTCATGGCTAAGATAACATGACTGTCCCATGTCTGTGCAAGCAACTGTATTAAGTTCAATGATAGCCAATGAGTCATGAGGGGAAATCTGTTGAAGAGGTTTCTGGAGAAAGATTCTTAAAAGACAAGGAAAAGATGTTTCTTTTCCCTACTGGACATTATTACGTCTTCACGTGGGACCTATCTTGGCACAAGCCTGAAGAAGAAATTGGAGGACTTCCGGCCAAGATGGAGGCGTAGGTGGAAGCACTGTGCCTCCTCTCACAACCAAGATTAAGGACAACAAATATTTATAAACAATAATACAACCAGAACATAGAGAATTTGAAATGTGGAAGTCGACAACCATTCAACCCAACCGGTAAGAGGGGCGGAGTAGGCAGGTGGCGGAGAGAGAAAGCGGCAGGAAAAAGGAGCTGGCTGCCAGGCTCGGGAGCGCCGGGCGGCCCTAGGTGGCGGGGAGCTTGCAGACCCCAGACGCAGAGAGGAGAGGAGCGGAGCACGCAGGGCACACAGGGCAGTTGGCCAACTGTGGACACATATTCGCGTGCAGATACACTGGGCAGGACTGGGCAGTGGGACGGACCGCACAGCCCAGGGCCCCAGCGACGGGAAATAAAGCCTAAGGGCACCTATTGGAAAGGTGCCGGGAGGGGCTCCCAGCCTCAAGGGAGAGGTCGCCGGGGAGACCCGCGGGGTCCCGGAGTGTGCGCGGGCCCTCCCACCTGGGAACCAGCGTCAGAGGGGCCCGGTTTGCTTGTGGAAGACAGCGGAGAGGACACAAACTCCGGAAAGCGCGAACGAACGGGCAAACTCCAGAAAGTGCGCGAATGGGCGCCATTGTTCCGTCTCTGACCCCGTCCCCACAGACAACGTCACAACTTGGCGACTAGGCTGCGCCGCCCTGGTGAACACCTACGGCTCCGCCCCTCATACACAACAGGTGCCACCTGACCAAAAATGACTCAAGCACAAGAAAAGCTTAGAGCTCCAGAGCCAATACTTTTAAGCAAGCAAGAAATAGCCGACTTAACAGAAGCACAGTTCAAAGGACTGCTAATCAGGATGCTCACAGAATTGGTTGATTTTGGTCGCAAATTAGATGAAAAAATGAAGACCTTCATAAGTGAAATGATGGAAAATGCAGAGGAAACCAGTAGTGATGAGAAGAAAACTGAGTCTC
>PVKM010005533.1:0-47434 GCA_004027735.1 Carollia perspicillata
ACCACATAAACAAAAGCAACAAAAAACACATGATCATATCAATAGATGAAGAAAAAGCATTTGATAAGGTACAGCACCCGTGTATGATAAAATCACTCAGCAAAGTGGGAATAGAGGGAGCATTTCTCAACATAACAAATACCATATATGAGAGACCTACAGCCAACATCATAATGTGCAAAAACTAAAATCTTTTCCACTAAGATCAGGAACAAGTCAAGGTTGTGCACTTTCACCACTTCTATTCAACATAGTATTGGAAGTTTTAGCCACAGTGATCAGACAGGAAAAAGAAATAAAAGGCATCCAAATCAGAAAGGAGGAAACAAAACTGTTATTGTTTGCAGATGATATGATAGTGTACACAGAAAACCCTATAGACTCAGCCAAAAAAGTGCTCAACCTAATAAATAAATTTGGCAAAACAGCAGGATACAAAGTCAATATCCAGGAATCAAAGGCATTTTTGTATACCAACAATGAAACAGTAGAAGCAGAAATGGAGAAAAATCCCATTTGATGTAGCAAAAGAAAAATAAAATACCTAAGAATAAATCTAACCAAGGATGTAAAAGACCTGCATTCAGAAAACTACACAACCCTTAAGAAAGAAATCAAAGAAGACACAAACAAATGGAAACATATATTGTGTTCATGGATCGTATGAATTAACATCATCAAAATGTCCATACCCAAAGCAATTTACAGATGCAATGCAATACCTATTAAAGTACCAATGGCATATTTCACAGACATAGAACAAACACTTCAAAACTTTATATGGAACCATAAATGACCCTGAATGGCTGCTGCGATTTTGAGAAAGAAAAGCAAAGTAGGTGGGATCACAATACCTGATATAAAACAGTATTGCAAGGTCACTGTAATCAAAACAGCCTGGTACTGCCATAAAAATAGGCACATGGACCAATGAAACAGAACAAAGAGCCCAGAAATAAACCCAAGTCTCTATGGTCACTTAATATCAACAAAGGGGGCAGCAACATGCAAAGGCGTAAAAATACCTCTTCAACAAATGTTGTTGGGAAAACTGGACAGCTACGTGCAAAAACATGAAACTCAATCACCAACTTACACCATACACAAAAATAAGTTCAAGATAGATAAAAAATTTAAATATAAGCTGTGACACCATTAAAATCCTAGAGCAGAACATAGGTGGGAAAATCTCAGATATTTCACAAAGCAACATTTTTACTGATATGGCCCTTAGAGCAAGGGACATAAAGGAATGAATAAACAAATGGGATCTCATCAAAATAAAAGCTTCTGCACAGCTAAAGAAAACAGTATTAAAATAAAGAGAGAACCAACAATATGGGAAAACATATTTGCCAATGATACCTCAGACAAAAGCTTAATCTCCAAAATACATAAAGAACTCACACAACTCTACTCTAAGAAGACAAGCAACCCAATTAAAAAATGGGCAAAGGACTTGAACAGACACTTCTCTAAGGAGGACATACAGAGAATCCAGATGCATATGAAAAGATTCTCAGTATCTCTAGTTATCAGAGAGATGCAAATTAAAATCACAATGAGATACCACTTCACACCTGTCAGAATGGCCATTATAAACAAAGCAACAAACAAGTGTTGCAGAGGTTGTGGAGAAAAGGGACCCTAGTGCACTGTTGATGGGATTGCAGAATAGTACAACCACTATGGAAAACAATATGCAATTCTCTGAGAAAACTAAAAATTGATTTTCCTTTTGACCTGGCAATTCCACTGCTAGGATTATACACTAAGAACCCTGAACCACCAGTTCAAAAGAACCTATGCACCCCAGTGTTCATAACAGCACAATTTACAATAGCCAGTGTTGAAAGGAACCTAGGTGCCCACAAGTAAATGGATGAATCAAAAAACTATGGTACATTTACACAATGGAATTCTATTCAGCAGAAAGAAAGAAGGAGCTCCTACCCTATGCAACAGCATGGATGGAACTGGAAAGCATTATGCTAAGCAAAATAAGCCAGGTGGTGAAAGACACATACCATATTATCTCACCTGTAACAGGAACCTAATCAACAAATCAAATAAGCAAAATATAACCAAAGACACTGAAATAGAGAACAGATCGACAGTGACCAGAGGGGAGAGGGAGGGAATTTCAGGGGAAAAAGGGAAGGATTTACAGGAACAAGTATAAAGGACACGTGGACAAAAACTGGGAGGGGTGGAAATGGGAGGGCTAAGAGGTAAGGCTGGGATGGGAGTAAAGACAGAAAACTGTACTTGAACAAAAATTAAAATAAAATTAAATTAAAAAAACAAAACAAAGAGAAATAGAAAGCAGATATGAAGGAGATGAATATCTTATTTTGGGGATACTTAGAAGATAGAATAAAACACACATGTGTATATCCTTTAAATGTTATATTAAAAATATATGCATATATTTATACATATGTGCATGTGTGTTTATGTGTACATATATAAATATTAAATGTTGGATTTTTAAATGCTGATAATATTTTGAATCAAACATGAAATAATTTACAGTTAAATTTAGATGTTTAGTTGACTATACAATTTTTTACTTGGACTATTAGATATCTCACAATAATACCTCACTATTCTAAAGAAATTGATTTTTTTTTGAAACAGTGTTTTGGAATTTTAGTACATTTTGTGATTACATATTTGTCTGATATTCAGGAACTTTTTTTAGTTTTCTCACTTTCTTCCTTGGTGTAACAAGGTTTCATAAAAAGCATATGCTTACAAAGTGTTGATGAGATCAAATTGGGTTAACTGTGTGACACCTTGGAAGACAGTACCATATTATAAATCAAAATATCTTCACAATTTTTGAAGAGTAACCATAAACAAACAGAATGAAACACTGTTTGCTGACAAAAAAGAGAAACAAAGATTAACTGAAAATTCCATATAACTATTTTTGTTTTATAGCAAAAAAATCTTCTCAAGTTGCTACTAATGTAATGTGGCTGTTTTGAGTGTGTGTGCAGGCCTTTTGCATTATTAACAAGAGCACTTGGTAGGGGGAGTGAAGATGGTGTCCTTGCAATCTGTTACTTTGTCAGTGCTAACCTCTTCCCAGCCTCTGGTCATGCTTGTCCTGGTGCCAAAACAGAACTCTTCATTATGCAAACTTCCACTGGCAATCAGTTCACCAGAATATCATGACTTCTCTCTATATTAGCAAATGGAAGTTGAAATTATTCTTTCATGATTCTAATGGTGGCTGAAATAAAGGGAGGAATGAGAAAGCTCTCTATTCTCATCATATAAACGATAGTATTATAATATCGTTAATAATGCTAACAGTATCTAAATACTAATTGTGTGCCTACTACATCCTGAATCATTATGTCTTTTATGTCCCACAAGGGCACTTTATTTTGTCTGTACCATTTTATGAAAGAGAACACAGGTTTAAAGTGATTAAGTAATTTACTAACATCACAAGGTGGTAGGTGTTGGAGTTACAATTCAACACACGGGACCCTGGGCTACACTTCAATCATCTTCTGTCACCGGCTCTTCTGGCAGTTTTTCAAACCCATTCTTTCTGTTGGAGAAGGATTGAGTTATCTGACTTCCTTCCTTTGAGATGTTTTTGATATTGAGAAAGACCTTGAGGCTTGCTCATGGTTTTCAATTGACCCTACCTTGTGCCTCTCACCCACCCATCCTGTTCTCCCTCCAGATACATTCTGCCTCCAGTGTGTCTTCCCATGATTGGAACACCTGCCTAAAATGGGAGGAGTGCTTTGCCTACCCGCTTTGACTGAGTGTTTTCACAATCCCACAGGACTGGAGAGTAAAGCCGTTTTTTTTGTCTTCAGGTTTTTTCTGCTTACTGTTGCCCTCTATCCTTGTTAGGAGGGAGACCCCAGTTAGGGGGCTCCCACTCTTTGGTTTTTGTGTAGCTCACAAGAATGAATTCAGGCAAGAGACAGAAAGTATAGTGAAAATGGGGTAGAAAGTTTATTTATGAAATACTCTTGAGTATAACACTGCCAGTGGACACCCAGCTAGTCTGAGTGCACCGGCTCTTGGAGTTTTAGGGCTTTACACTTGTATTTAGCTACTAGGTTCCTTCTCCTCCCACTCCCTTCTCCAAACCTTGGGATTAACACAGTTTCAAAAGCATCCTTTCCTAGAAAGTGGAAATGATACACCCAGGATTTCAAAGGCTCCCCTCCTCCTGTGCTTATCAGGATTTCTCTTGTGATCTTTGGAACACCTGGCAATATTATCTGACTGGGCTCAGGACTGCTGATTTAATGGATATGACATGTCTCTCTTCCCCCTCCTGCCTTAGTTATCTATTCTGCCTAACATCCTAATGCAACCTCATCTGACAATGCAACAGAATATTTTATTCTTTGTCCTGAAATGATTTACATTAACTGAGAAAACTTGTAGGCCTAAATAAATAAATAAATAAATAAACAATAATTACAGGGAACAACAAGTTCTTAAAGTTTTGAGAATTTAAGGCCCTGGGTAAAAAATAAATATAAGAGCTAAAGAAAAAAGTACAGAGGATGAATAAACAAATAGCTAAAGACACATAGATGGTGAGGGCTACATGACTCTATTTGCACTGAGGACAGGCAAGACATCGCAAGTTAGACTTAACAGTTTATGTGCTTACAATGCACCAGCCATTTGGCCAAATGCTGGGGAGAAACAAAGCTCCTGCCTTCACAGAGTCTAAGAGGATCCAACATCTATGAGGAGTAATTGGAATAAAGAGTAATAAATATTATAGTGTTGGCAAGCAGAGAATGCCAATGGTATCTATAGAAAGGATATCTATTTAATCCCAGTAATTACAAAGCGAATTCCTTTGATAAATGGTTTCCGTTGAAACTTTAGGTGAACAACTTCAATATCCATGTGACCAATCTCTTAGCATGCCATTCTTTTAGTGATTTGATGTCTTCATGACTGATGATAAAAATATAAAGCTTGAAAAACTCTTGATTATGATATGCATAAGTTTGAGTAAGAAATCATGACTTCTATCTGAATAAGACTAAAAGATCTCAGACTATCTTCAAGACTGCTTATCCTTTCATCAGTAACAGAGGTTCTGACAAACAGGGAAAATGTCTCTCTCCTCTCTCCTGCATATTGTACATGACACTTATTGCCCCACCCTTGACCTCATTATTGCTGGAAACTGCTTTCCCCTTAAGGATAAGCCTGTGTCTTCTAAATTTAAATCAATAGCTCAGGAATTTTTTTTTTTTCGGAGCTATAGGTCTGTAGCTTTAATTGTCTCTTCTACATTTCTATTGCATGTCTCTCACAAACTAAGAATGTTCAAAACTGAATTAATCTTTTCTTTGTCCTCAAACCTATTTTACTCATTCCTTGTTCCAATCCCAACCCACCCATCAAAGACAGGTATTATTTGTTCCTCTTAAACTGTTATTGAGTCTGTCTATCTTACTCCTTCATAGCCAACATCTTTGTCTTGATCACTAGTCCTATCTATAGTATTCCTCTCTTTTTTAAGGTTTTGCTCTCTGCAGTTTCAGTTACCTACAGTCAACTGTGGCGTGTAAATATTAAGTGAAAAATTCCAGAAATAACCCAAAAAGTCATGTTTTAAATTATGCTCTATTTTGAGTAGCAAGAGGAAATCTTGTGAGGTATTACTCTGTTACACTAAGGATGTGAATCATCATCCATTTGCTCAGTGTGTCCACACTGTGTATGTTCCCTGCCCACTTAGTAGTGGTTTTGCTTATCAAATCAGCTTCTGGGTATCTCAGTGTTCATGACCAAGTAAACTTTATTTTATTTCACAATGACCCCAAAAGCAAGAATAGTGATGCTGGCAACTTTAATACACTAAAGGGAAGCTGTAAAGTGTTTCCTTTAAGTGAACGGGTGAGAAAAGTACAGTAAGATATTTAGACAGAAACATGGAGAGACCATATGCACATAATTTTTATTGTAGTATATTATGATAACTTATGTATTTTATTATTAGTTATATTTTAATCTCTTACTGCACCTAATTTAATTTAATTTATAAGTTAAACTTTCTCATAAGTATATATGTGTAGGAGGAAAAAGATAGGGCTTATAGGGTTGAGTAGTGTCTGGAGTTTCAGGCATCCATGGTGGGTTGTGGAATGTATCCCCTGTGGAAAGGGCAAACTGAGGTTGTACAGTTTGCTAATAGGTTTCATATTTGACAAAGTAAATTTTATCAAATAAAATTTTCTGCTTAAACAGCTTTGATGACTTTTATTGTTTTTAATTTAAAGTAAATACACATAAGTTTTCTGTGAACTGGTGCATTTCTACATCTTTGGCTTTATCTACCATCCACTGTGTTTTTATTGCTCTGGCTTCCCTGATCTTCAATTTCTTGAATATATACCTTTTATTATTTTATTTTTAGGCCACTGAAACATGCTTTCTTTCTAAGACCTTTTTTCTGTTCATCCTATCTTTTTCACCTATGAATTTATATTCAATCCTCTTGTCTCAATTTAGATGTCACTTCCCCCAAGAAGGTCTTCACTGGTGCCCATAGTGAACACGACAATTGCATGTTTAGGCACTCACTTCAAAATATTTATCAACTGCCATCTGCGTTCGAGGTGCTCTTTATTTTTTTAAAAGACTGTCATAAGGACAGCAATCAAATGGGGACAAGTCACTGAAACAAGAAGAGTACCTTACTGATAGATAAGGCATGCCAAATAAGTATTTGTAGATTACCACAGAGTTAGCCAGGCTGAGAAGGGAAAGACGTGCAATTCAGGTAGACATAACTGAGTAAATCACAACAGATACATGGTTAAGAGTGGAAACTGTGTGGTTCAATACTATAGCAGTGTGGGGTTCTTAGTAGAAAAAATAAGTAGATATTTATTGAGCCCATCTGCTGAAAAGAGGAAGAGAGTTGGGGCAGTAGCTACCAAAGTACATAAAAATATAAAAATGTGGCATTTGTTTAGTTTTATTCTGTAAAATTTGAGAAACATTTGATTTAACGGTGAATATCAAGCATAGAGTAATAAGTTAAACACAAGAAGAAGATAATTTAAGTCATGGAGAAAAACCATGATTACGGTAGGAAAGGATGGAAACTACAGTGCACAGATTTAAAAAAAAAACTCTTTTGCAAGAAAGCAAAAAAGGAAGATTTTTCTTCATGAAACTTGAGAAAAATTAATAATTCTCTATTGGTTGCTTGGAAATAAAACAAGTTTTTAAAATTTTTATTTATTTATTTTTAGAGAGAGGGGAAGGAAAGGAGAAAGAGAGGGAAGGAAATATCAATGTGTGGTTGTCTCTTGTATGCCTCCTACTGGGGATCTGGCCTACAACCCAGGCATGTGCCCTGACTGGGAATCGAGCCCTTTGGTTTGCAGCCTAAGCTCAATCCACTGAGCTACACCAGCCAAGGCAGAAAATTTATTTTTAATAACATTTAATATCTCTATGAAAAAAACATTGGGTGTTGAAAGTAAAGAGAGAAAACATAAGGAGAATAGTAAAGATTTGTAATAACCAAGAAAGGAAATATAATGGGAATTAACAAAAAAAAATTAAATAAGCACAAGAAAAACAATGGTGGATAAGTACTGAATATTGGATTGCAGGAAGGAATTATAAATTAAATTGAAGCAATAGAAATAAATCAGAAAATAGACTATTATAAACAATTCTTGAATTTTTGTCCCATCATTAATTTTGCTAATTTTGAGCAGGTATTTTACAATCTCCTGTAATCAATTTCAGTCATCTGTACAAATGAAACATATGTAAATGATTTTATAGAGGTGTGAGCTAAATTAAAATGAACACATGCATGATAAAAAGTAGAGTTTATGTAAAAAAGTGCAATGGAGATTCCATCTAGTTTTATTTCTTAAAAAAGTAGCAGAAAATAGTATATAGTAATACATCTGTGGTCAGAACTCTATTTAGTTTATTAAATGAGACACATCTTTCTTCTAGTACATCTTAATGTTCAACCTAAATATCTCCTTAAAGTGGGGTATGTGCTTTAAAGAAAATAAAGTTTGTCTTATTTATGCTTAGGAGATTTTCATATACTATATGGTTGACACAGAAATATATATTATGTTGAACAATTTTATGGCAGACATGCCCAAGGTAATTCAAATGAGAGAATTAATAACAATGCAAGCAAAATAAATTCCTTATTAAAACTTTGTTAAATAGAAGTATAATTCACTAAGGATCATGTCATTATAAAAATCTGTCATGCCACTGGGGACTCTATAGCCTATAGTAAATTTTGTATGACTTCGATGTTCTGAAATAGTGTGAAGTTAAACTTATAAGTGCCCTCAAATGTTGGATATTTTTGGAGCATCCTAATAACTAGTGTATAGGTATAGCCATTTTGAATCCCTCCATCAGTTTAACATTTCAGAGAAAAATAATAAAATCATATATAAAGTTTTTATAAAACCCTTTACAGATACTAAAACTAATTAATGTATTTGCATCAAAAAATTGGAAAACAAATGCATCATCTTGATTTTAATTGTAGTTTCTCCTGTGTCTTATGCGTGTTTTTGCATAGTAGACATCATATATAATGTAACAAATGTAAATTTCACATTTATACAAACTCAGGTGTTAAATAATTATGTATTTTTTTTGTTTCCTTGTAATAGATTTTCTCTTCCAACTCTAGCCTGGAAACAGAAAATTTTATAGTTATTGTAAGGTTTGACTTTGTTTTTTTTTTGTGTAAGCCAAATTGATTTAATTTTCTTTCTTTCTCAGTAAGCTAACATTTCACTTCCCTTGGCCCTCCAAACTATCCAAGCATTAGTAGAAACAAGTGAGTATGTCCATGACCTCCCTTGAAAACTGATAGCATAACCCATTCAGTTTCAGGTGTTTTAACACCAGAGGAGAGTAAGCCTTTCAAGTTTGCAATATCTCAGAATCATACCTATGTTACTTGAAACTGAATGAAAAACCGTGTCATGGCTTCCCAATCCCAACTGAAGGCACTTTCCATGCAATGACCTCGGAGAGATACAAAGTGGTATTACAGTAAGCCCTGTCTATTGTATTCTGCCTTATTATGGTAATATGAAGATGTTGCTAGTAATCAATGTTTTCTCTTAGCTTCAGAATAAACATGCTACATATAGACAATATCTTCAGTATGCTGTCCCCGAGAGTTCTAGACTGAATAGCCAGCTACCTTCTACTTTCTGATTACCACTTAAATGTGGAGACATTAATTAGGAATAGATGTCTTCCTTGATGAATCACTCTGGTTCTAGCTTTATATCTTCTTTTCATACTCTCATGTCTTTACGTCTTTCTTCTACTCCAAAGCTCCTTCACCTTCAGCTTCTAAAAAGTTGATCAGGTTAGAAATGAAGAATCTGAATTTTTCAGTATTTACTATTGATTGCATAAAATCGACAGCCTACAGCCAGCTTCCTCTAGGCTTTAGCTATTTTGAGTTTCAAAATTCTCATGATAGCAATTCAAAAATCTCAGGTTTCAAAAATTGTGACTCTGTTCTGTCTGTAAAAATTATTTTACATTATCTTTCAAGGCATCAAATGCTTTTAATTCAATGAAAAAATGAGCTTCCACTGTCAAAGTCTCAGCTCTAACAGGGAAAAAAAGCAGTAGATCCCTGAGCTACAGGATAGAAACATTTGACTGGAAGACCTGAGAATCCTGACCTCTTCAAATCATCTGACTCTTTCAGGCCAGCTGAAGCAATGCTCTTCACATTGAGTAAACAGAGTAGACTCTCAAAAGCATTACCTCACAGATTTTTGTTCTCTTCAGACTGTGTATTTCTATCCCTTAGTGTTTTCAGCTTGGTAAACAGGGTAAGGTCTTTGCAGAACCAGAGTTCTGAAAGGAAGTAGATCACATTTTGAAGGTATTTCAGAGCCTAGCCAATATGTATTGTTAGTAACCCTGTGGAAATATTTGGGAATAGATCATAAGCATGTTTCCCCAAGAGACATAGAATTAAGGGTTGATATAATACATTTTATAAATGGCTGAGCATACAAACAGGATTCACAATTTAAAGTTCTGGCATAGGGAACTAAGCTGGTTTTAATATGCTGTTGGAAGGCTCTCTGAAACCTCAGAGGGACAATGACCTGCAGTAAACTAAAGAAGGATCCACACATTCTTGGTAACTTATAGGATGGGAGAGAAGACTAAAATGTATGAGAGTATTAGAACTTATTTCTTATGCAAGAACCAAAATGCACCATGTATGTACGTTCTGTCTGAGGGTTCAGGTTATATTCCTTCAGAAATCCAATATCAGGTTATTTAATATTGGACAGAGTGGAGGAGCTGTCATTTTTGAGAAGACCTGTGGTAACTGATCATTATAAGTTAGAGTTGCCTATAGTGTATGCTGAGAAATGAACAAAAAGAAACAAGCAATTGGCTTCCTGGCATCCCTGTCACTTAACCACCAGAGACAATTGTTGTAATAGACATTAAGGCCACAACAGCAATCAGCATCTTTCTTCACAGGGATCAGTGGCAGTAGCTAATTTATCGTGATATTACTGGGGTCAAGAGAGACAACCAAATGAGTCAGCACTCAACTTGCCAAATGAGAAACAGCTGATTGTTCTTGAGTAGAGACTAATGTCAACTTCTACAATGGGTAATCAAAGACCCTCACTCAGTTCTCAAATCTAAGCATATTGTCCCAAAGTCCAGAAATTTTTTAAATAATTGTAAATTCATAAGTGACCTGAGCCTTAGGGTAACATCAGTGAGGTTTCACTGGTTGAAAACAAAATGTATAGATTGTTTAATAACAGAAACAGTGGCTGAGCTGACACTGAGACCATCAATATGCCATTGTGTTCCTTTCACACATAGGTTAGGGTGCTCAGTAGGTCAGGCAATATGCAGAGTATTGGCCTGAATTCAAGGGACTCTCAGTTATTTTCTCTCTTTCCAATTATGCAATTTGTCTTGACATATTTAACAATTGGGAGAATCTTCACTTTGGTTCCGTGACCTCAAGGGTAATGGTAGGAAAGACCAAGTACATAGCCTTGAAATGACAAAATCTAACCAAGATATCAATGTAGAATAAACACCACGTATTTGGAGGCATCATAGAAATTAACATTGCCCCTAGAGATTTAAGACAGTAATGCTTAATATGTCCCTGCTAAGCCTTCAATTATACACCTGGAAAAATTAATGAAAAATGATAAACTACTGTAAGCTAGCCAGTTCGAAAAAACAATAATCATTTTTCTTTTGTATTAAACATGTTAATTGGATAAATGAAATATTGGACTAGCTATTGATCTGCGAAAAATGTTTTTTTTCCAATCCCTGATGGTGGGAGGGAAAAGAAAGTTTCTCCTTCACAGAGCAAGAGGAGCAACATACCTGCAATACTTGACGCCAGAGCTATGTCATCTCTTGCTATCAGATGCTACAATACAGTCACCTGAGACATTGACTGCCTTGAAATTCCACCAATATCAAGCTGTTCTACTATACTAATTGCAACATGCTAATTTGATGCAATGACAAGCATGAAATATCAAGTACACCAGATGACCTGGTGAGATATATGCCTGCTAGAAAGCTGCAAACAAACCTCATGAATGAAGGATCTGCCACCTGGGTGAAGGTTCTATTGGAACGAATGGTCTGGGATATAGTGGGATATTCTAAGGTAAATGAAAACTCATTCTATCTTGTACTTCCTAACACACACACAAAAACAGTATTTGGGAAACAGTATATGCTATACTTTAGATGTTGCTCCAAAGCGCTGATCAGTAGCTTAGAGGACTGTTCATTTCAAATGAGTAAAGGAGAGTTTTGTAATAAGTCTAGGCTGCAACACAATATCGTGTAATACAGGCCTTATGATTCATCTTATGATCCACTAACATCCAAAGATTCTCAAAGCATCAGTGGTGAATAAGTGTGCTGTGTGGACTCTCTGGCAGATCCAAGAAAAGGAAGTACAGTACAGACCCACTTCGAGTTTTATAATGTTTGTGTTTTCTGTGGAATAAACATTTTTCTCCGTTTGAAAACTATTATTGACTTAACTTTGGCTGAGCCCACCTATGGAATATTTCTCATTTCAGTAACTGCACATTTCAACTTTGGAATTTCTTATGTTTTTAATCCTCACCCAAGGATATGTCCATTGTTTATGAGAAAAAGAAAAAGAGAGAGAGAAAGTGGTGGAGAGGGAGAGATGTGAGAGAGAAACATTGATTGCTTGCCTTCGTACTAGTCATTGAGCCCTCAACCTAGGTATGTGTCCTGATCCAGAATCGAACACGTGATCTTTTGATGCATGGGAAGACCCTCCAGCTCACTGAGTCACACTAGCCAGGGCTAAAGTTTTTTTCCTTTCCTTTTTTTTTTTTTACAGTTTCTAATTGTCTATTAAAATTATCTATTTCCCAAGTCATTGTTATCTTTATTCTTTAATTCAAACATAGTTTAATTTGGGGAGGGTGTGCAAATATTTATAATGGATGATTTGAAACTTTGGCTGCTAAGTCCAATATCTGGGCCTATATAGAATGAATTTCTATTGTCTGCTTTTTCTTATTTTTCTTTGTGTGTTTTGGTATATTGTCAAAATGTAATACTATAACACATTTATAGCAGTTCTGGATTTTGAATTTCTCCTTTATAGTTTTATAGTTTTTATTTCTGCTTTTGTAACATGCCTAGATATATATTGTGGAATTGGCCTCCCTTATGGGGTACAGTTTATGCTGATCTCTTTAACATTTTTAAATTATTTTTTATTAAAAAATTATTTTGAAGGCCAGCTTCCTACAAGTTCTTATAGTTCCTGCATGGTTTAGTGATCAGCCAATGATTTGGGCAGAGGATATGCTCAAATACCTCAAGGTTTCAACTCTGCTGATATTCTGTGTGTAGTTTGGTGAACATATTCAAAGTTCAGTTACCATATTTTTTGGACCATAAGATGCACCTAGGGTTTAGAGGAGGAAAATAGGGGAAAAATTTTTGAAGCAAAAAATGTGGTAAAATATTTAATAACATAATATTTCACCACTATAACTGTAAACAGAACTCAATAGCAGCATTAAAAAACATTATTCCTCCCAAATTTGGGGAGGGGGGAGTCGGTATTATAGTCTGAAAAATACGATACTTCTCGTGTCTACCTCAGGTTTCATGTTTCTTAGAAATTTCTCAGGTCTTCTCTTCATATGTATACCATTTTTCAGCTTGACAGGAAAGTGTAGAGGGCTCATCCTTCCCTTCTGTTGCTCTCTTGTTTTCATGGTCTCTTTATGTTTTATACCTGGTTCACTACTTGTCCTAACTGTGACCACAATCACAGGCTTTCAGAGTGGTGAGTTTTGCTTATTCATGTGCTACCAAGTTAAGTGTTTGCACAAGTTTTTGCCCTCCACCCACCCAAAATAAAGCTAATGTTTAGTTGCTAGTTTTCCCAATCAAACTTACAATCAAACTTTCAGGCAAGAAAAGCCAGGCCCGTTACTCTTACCTAATTTTTTTATGAATAAACATTTTGCAATTTGATATTTATTTTATGTAAATTTCTAGAGCCCCAAAATGGTTGTTTTAGACAATTTTGCCCAGTTTTATTCTTGATTTTTTAGTGGAGGATTTACTGACAAAACACTTCATCGACTTTTATTTTCCACCATGTCCAGGAATGAAGTGATCTTAATTGTTAAATGGAAAGAAATATTTTTTTCTCAATTAAAACAAAGGATTTAAAACTCTTAAACATAATGTGAATAGATGATACAAGCAGATACATTGCAACTCACTGACACATTATTTCATTTGCATTACTATTTTAGTGATGCATTTACCACCAACACAAATCTGTTTATTTAAGTTTCTTCTAAAACAGTTTGTTAATATTGAATCCATCAAAGAGTTCTGTATTGAGATTGTTCTGGACTACTAATGTATCCATTTTACAAAAGAAAGAGTCTGGAAACAAAGACAGAGGGTGAAGTTATGAGATAATGGAGTCACTTCCAGTGAGTGCTCATAGTCAAGGCAAAAGAAGTGGTGAACTGAAACTTAAAATGGCAGAAGTTTGGCATGACATAGAAGACATGGGAAAAACATAGTGCCTGAAAATTCAGAAGTGAATTGTTCAGATCCATGCTTACAGAAACTTACTTCTGGGAATTCTGTTTATTTTGGTGAGATAAACTAGGTTCCTGCAATTTTCTGGCCTTAAATCAGACTGTCATTGAACATTTTAACCATACCATAAAACAGATTAAACACAGTTGTGGAGTATTGGAACAAAAATGCTTTCTCCAGGAAATCTAGCTAAGAGTTCAAAAAACAATGAAATTTGTCTTTCACAGCTTTCCTTGACATACATCTGTTTCCATTTAATGCAAATATGCAACTCTAATTTGTGCTTTACCACTTAAGATTTTAGTATTACATACAAAATACAGATAATTTTAGTATCACATACAAATTATAAAGCTGTAAATATTTTGTGTATTTGAGCTCATATTAGGTTTCTGAAAGCTAACACACACTTACATAAAAACTGTCCAATTTAATACAGTGCAACCTGTCATATTTAAATAAATTATAATCTATAGTTTCAGAGTTTAAGGAAAAAAACAAATATCAAGTATATGTTGTTCCAAATAAGGCATAGAGTGATTTATAGCTTATAAGGCAAATCCAAGTGATACTAATGAAGTTTCGTATATAAATTTTTAAGGTTAGGAACTTCCACAATTGTTACAAAATTTTAGGATCCCCAAGGTGAAATGCATAGGTACCATTTATCCTAGTTTCCAGGAGGACAACACAAAACTTTACAGATTCTCTTCCATTTTTATCAGTTTGAGTACATTCAATGCATTTAAAACCTCCCAGTTATTTTTTCTTTCTTTCTTTCTTTCTTTTTTTTTTTTTTTGTTAATTAGCTTCCTATGAGTCAAAGTCTAAAGGGCTAAAGTACAGTTAATCCCTTTTATATTGTCAATCAGCTACAAATCTGCTGTCTTTTCATAAGTATTAAATGCTTGAAAAAAATCACTCTGAGGTCTTACAGATGATGTGTTGTGGAATCGTGCACCTGAAACCTATAAAATTTTGTTAACCAGTGTCACCCAAATAAATTCAGTAAAAAAGAATAAAAATAATAAAATCACTCAGAGGTCAAAAACAATGTCGTTCTGAAATGCAATTGAAAGTATGTCCTTCCCATTCACTTGTTTAAAATGGCCTCTCTGTAAAAATTATTTTCCACTGGGACTACAAAATCATTCAATTTGAAAGATGACCTTAAATTTCTGCAATATTTCTTTTTCTTTAAAGGCAACATCTAGAGAGAAATGAATGAAGAACACATTTGGCTCACATGGCTTTGGAGAAGCAGCGGGGGATAAGAAATCAATGCACATTTAGCCTCCATCTTCATGTTTCTCAATCCTTTGCTGTTTAATTTTCTTAAGTAAAGACTAAATAAATATATAAGTAAATACAGTAATCACTCAGATTCACTTATAGCAATGACTAGAAACACATGGAAATATGCATATTCAATTAATTTTTTTCATGTTAATGTCAGTTTTTCTGGGAGTATTTTGATAGCTCTTTCACTCTGTTGCCTAAGATGTCTCTTCAAAGTAGGAAAAAAGATTGATTTCCCAAAATAACAGAATTTTTGTGTATTTTAAACTGTTAAAACTTGCAAGAAAAATATACTGGATGTAAATTGGTTATATATAAACCACTTGACTTCTGATATCGTCCCAAGCTACCCATTAAAAATGTATAGCATTTCCTTCAGGAAAATCTAGCACTGTAAAATACTCATGTTTAAAACAGTGGGTTTGTGGTGGGCAGCAATTATGTTTACTTTGAGCCCTGCAAGCATCTATCATTGTAGTTTGGCTTTAATGATGCTCAGTGATTGAATAAATATTTGAATCCTTGGTTTCTTTTACAACTAATAATTGAGTTATTATGAATCATCATTATTCCCTCATAAAATACCACAAAACAAACAGTGATTTAAAAGATTTTAAATCTTCCAGAATTATAAGAATGAGAAGGAAAAAGAATTAAAGATATCTACAAACTATTGGTAGCTAGGTAAAGTAGATGGTTAAATGAGAACTAACGGGGAAAGTTTGAGCTCTAAACTTGGGGTATGAGGTGGGATAGAAATTCAGTATTAATCAGGCTGCTCTGCAACACAGAACCTTGGAGGGGTGGGATGATGGGGTGACACTGAAAGCTAGAAACTAATATTTGAGAGTTTATGAAAAACAGTGACATATACATTTATAATCTTACTATGCTCTGTCTAATGGCATACAAGCCAACCAATAATGTGTGGTTGTTGGGTTATATGCCACTAAAGAGAAGGTATATAATGTCCACTTCCCATTCCCCATTTGCATTTACAGGAAAACAGATATGGTGGTGAAGCGCCTTAATCCATGACACCACCAAACCAATCATGCAAGAGAAAGGAGTAAAATTCTATATTTTATATAGTTGGGTCTCAATCACTGCAGTGAAACTTACACCTTAATTAGTAAAGCTATGAACAATTGGATATAGAATTGATATAGAATATTCAAGCAAAGTGAAAATGTTATTTTAAAAACTAGGTTTTATATTTCATACTGAACAGTAATGAAAAACCACATTGTCCAAATAGCTTGAGATCAGATTTAATATCTTAAAATCCAAACAAAAATGTGTAGATTTTATAAAATAAAGACATAAGAGCAACCAATGTTTCTTAGAGAGCAAAGTAATCAAATAAAAATTGTATATTAGAAAGAATGATCCTCCAATTATAAGCTATTTTAATATATCATTAAATGAGAAGATAGTTTTAAGAAAGCTCCAAAAATCTTGAAATTGTAGGGATTTCAACGCTGATACATTCATTTCAGTGAATCAGCTATGTATTAGACATTAGTTTTAGCACTTTTAGATATAAATTGGCATGTTTGGGAGGAAAGCTGACATTAAAGGAGTATAATCAACATTATTTAGATACATACATTTGAGGTGAATGTGGAAATTTTAAATATGTATATACTGTAACATGTTGAAAATATTGAATTTCAAAGAACAAATGTCAGACATGTTAAAATAGATGTTAATAACTTCATGGCAGCAGCAATTTGAGAAAAATTTCCAGTAATTACAAGCAGACCAATTTTATTTCCTGAGAATACACAGGACCTAGCTCTCCACCTGTTCTCCTGCCCTTCATCTCTACCTTCTGACACCGCATCAAAAGAAGTTAAAAGGTATCAAATGATTTCCCAGCGTGCACTAAAATTAAATCTCAGTATACCTCAGAAGAGAGACAGATGGCATGATTTTGCATGCTGGTGAAAAGCAAAGTGTTAAGACCCACATGCTTGTTACAGTCATGTCTACTGGCCCGCCATTGCCTTAAACTCATTATCAGAGTTTGTGCCAGTATTTGAACTACTTTAAGGACTTTTCTCTCTTATACATTATAGAGAAAGATTTGGGTTTGGTAAGTTAGAAAACAAGGTAAATAATATGGAAAACAATGTAGGTATAATGACTACTTCTGTATGGCTACTAAATAATGTGTTATTTAGAAAAAAACTATCTTTAACAACAGAAGAAATTTTGAATTTAGAAGTAGTTAATGGGGGCAATTTTATAGCTACTATCAATAAGTGCCGCTTCTTAAATGAACAAAATACCAAGAAGTACTGACATAAAAATTATAAAAGTTTGATGAATTTGGGATCCACTGAAAATGCTTTAGATTTATTGTTAAATATGTATGAATTGAAGTATTTAGCATGTTAAATTTATCTATCTGCAAATTCTTGTTTTATTTTATTTCATTTAATGATATTTTCTTCAACCTGGCTGGTGTAGCTCTGTGGATTGAACACAGGCCTGCAAACTAAAGGACTGCTGGTTCAATTCCCAGTCAGGGCACATGCCTAGGTTGAGGGCCAGGTCCCCAGTGAGGGGTGTGGAGAGGCAACCGCACATTGATGTTTCTCTCCCTCTCTTTCTCTTTCTCTTCACACTCTCTAAAAAATAAGTAAATAAAATCTTTAAAAATACATTTGCTTCATTTTAGTATAGAGATTAAAGTATTTTAAGTGTAGTTATTCTTCTATGTAGTAAGATTCCTATACACATTATTTATCTATGTAACATAATTTAATATATAGCAGACATACTCTCTCTATATAATACTTATAAAGTACTATGTGTATAGTATTATAAATATAAACCAGATATTCTGAGAGTATTATACATGGTATAAAATGAAAGCCTCAGAATAGCATGATTGCTTTAGATCCACAGCAACAATTTTATGTAGACAATGATAATAAAATAGCAATGTTTCAAAAAAGATATTCATGATGAAGTTATTAGAAAGATGGGCTAAATGATTTTATTCACAACAAATCAACAACATATTTTATTTAATGTATATATTTACATAATTATTATACTTGTCCTTTTATAATTCCTTTAGTAGTAATTTTTAATTCCAAGTTTTAAATAGATAAGGGTTTATATAGTATAAACATACGATTCTATAGTTTATTACATTACTAAAATATCAGCAATTTAAAAAATGTTATAGAAGTTATGAATGTTGATATATTCTTCAGCTCAGATGGAAGACATAACGATGTCTTTCCCATGTCTGTTCAATTTAACTTATTACTTAAGAAAACATTTATTTTCCATTGAACAAAATATTTTACTTTCTTTATTATTTTGAAAAATTAAGTTTATTCTGGCAAGCATTAATAACATTTTGAAAATGGAACTATAAATTTAACATGTTCAGTTCCTCTCACTATGAAGTAGTTTTACACCTTGGCTGGTGTGGCTCAGTGGATTGAGTCCTGGCCTGCAAACCAAAGGGTCTCTAGTTCTATTCCCATTCAGGGCACAGGTGTGGGTTGTGGACCAGGTCCCCAGCAGGGGATGCTCAAAAGGCAACCACACATTAATATATCTCTCCCTCTTTTTCTCCCTCCCTTCCCCTCTCTCTAAAAAATAAATAAATAAGATCTAAAAGTATTAAAGCAACTTTACTGTAGTGATGTAATTGCAACTGTGTTACCATAGTATATTTCTCAATTCAATAGAATTCCCTTGAATCTATTAGTTTCTGAAGTGAAAAATGTATAATGATTTGAAAGACAATGTTTTTTTGTTTGTTTGTTTTGGGTTGTTTTTTTCCAAATGGCCCAAAGATGAATGTTTTGAGTACATAATTTAGTAAACTACTATTTAGTCAACATCTTTTAAGTACTGGATAAAAAGTGTATGAGGAGAGATGCCTCAAAAACCAGAATTATCTTCTAGAGGATGGGCCACTTTTAATTTTTCACTTTTTTTTTCAGTTAAGAATATTTTTAAATTTCATTTTAATTGTTGTTCAAGTACAGTTCTCTGTCTTTTACTCCCATCCCAGTCCACCCCTCTAGTGCTCCCCTCCTCCCTCCCATTTCCACTCCCCCCTTAGTTTTTGTCCATGTGTCCTTTATATTTGTTCCTGTGATCTCTTCCCTTTTTCCCCTGAAATTCCCTCCCCTCTGGTTACTGTCAGCCTGTTTTCTATTTCAATGTCTTTGGTTATATTTTGCTTGCTTGTTTGTTTTGTTGCTTAGGCCACTTTTAGTACAGGATTCCCCTGCTAGGTGAGTGTTCTAGGAACTCATCTGCGTCAGAGTACCACATGGTATTGTTATTCACCATAAAGGCTGCATTCAGCTTTAGTGAATTTTTCTGAACGCACTTTCAACATGTTTGTTCATGTCATAATGGGTAATTTATAGCATATCAGCTCATACCGTGCTAAGTGTTCAGCAGAATGGCATGACTACCATGCCCCACCCTCCTTACTCACCTGATCTCACCCCGAGTGACTTTTTTTGTTTCCCCTGAGGAAAAAACCCTCAAAGGGAAAAAGTTTGCCGATGTGGAATAGGTAAAACAAAGAATGGCAGAAGCACTAAACAGCATCAAAATCAATGATTTCAAAAACTGTTTTGAGCCCTGGCTGGTGTAGCTCAGTGGATTGAGAGTGGGCTTGCAAATGAAACAACCACGGTTCAATTACCAGTCAAGGCACATGCCTGGGTTGCAGGCCAATTCCCAGCAGGGGACACACAAGAGGCAACTATACGTTGATATTTATCTCCCTCTCTCCTTCCCTTCCATGCTAAAGATAAATAAACAAAATCTTTTAAAAAAAGAAGACTTCTTATTTGAAGAAAAAAAACTATTTTGAGCAGTTGACAAAAAGTCTTAATAAGTGTATTGCATCGAGCAAAGAGTACTTTGACGATGACTGAACTTTAAACATGCAAGAGTAAATACACAATTTTTTATCAATAAATTCTGTTTTTTGGTGGGATCCCCCTCATAGTTACAGTGGACTAAAGTGCTGATTCTTTGAAGGTGTTTACATATCGTTTTAATAATCTAATAAGACAATATTAGTAATAAATTCAAATATGTGCTCATAAGAAGATAAAATATAATGCGAGAAAGTGTGAACTGAATAACTGCTCCAAAAAGAACAATTATAAGTGCCATTAAAGTGGAAATCATTCCCTGTGTTCAAGCAGAGAAAATCAGGGTGGGCCAAGTACAGTAAATGAAAAAGAGAGGAGAAAAGAGAGAGAGATGTTTGGCATTATAAAGACATTGGATTATATTTTCAATATAATGAAAACCTGAGTTTTAAACTAAAGTGTGGCATGATATAATCTAATTTACAGAAAGAGTAGGTGGACTAGAAGGAGAAATAATGGACACCAATCAGGAGACTACTGTAGACATTTGAAGGCAGATGGTGGTTTCTTGAAGAAACCACTGGTAAGAATAAAATTTAAGATATTGTATATATTGGAAGTAAATTCTAAACAATTTAGTTTTGCACTGAACATTAGTTATGAAAGGAAGGGCAGAATAAAGGTTATCTGCTGGGCAAAGGTGCTACTACTACATTCTGATACTGTGAAAATTGGGTCATAGAGAGCAGGATATGATGGAGGGGAAATAACAGACTTTAGTGTTCTCTGAATCTTGTTAAGTATTAAATGCCTAGTCAATTCCAACTACTGAGCCAGTTAGGATGACTCTAACGAAATATCACAGACTGTTTAGCTTATCAAAACCAGGAATTCCTTGGAAAAGTCAGTGCAACCGTGCTCCTCTGAATTTGTTTGTTAACGTTGATTCCTCTGAAACCTACTCACTCCTCTCAAGTGGCCCTCACATCCCGTATTGAGAAGTGCTGCCTATGCTTACTGATCTAGGTACACAGAGAGGTTTGTCAAGATCAAGGTCTGGTGTTTCTTAACTCCAGGCTCCAGATGAATCCAAAATCCCCTGTTACAGCTTCCCAGTGCAGGCTGCAAGATGCTGCAGCTTCTGAGACTCCCCATCTTGGATCCCATACAATTCTTTGACTGCCTTACATTCATCAAATCCAGTGCTGCATTTTGCCAAACACAAGTGTGTATTTTTAAGGGGAAATTAATGCATATGTTTCTGCTTCATCTTATGTAGAAACTATCAAAACATTGTATCTGAAGTAAAGTAAACCCAGAAAAGGCTCTAGGGAGGTTTGCCAGAGGGAAAAAAACAAGCAGAAACTTATTTCTCACTGTTTTGGAGGCTGGAAGTCCAGAATCAGGTGTCAGCATGGCTGAGTGAAGCTCCTCTTCTGGGTTGCAGACTTTTCCTTGTGTCTTCACATTGATGATGGGGCAAAAGACCTTTCTTGGGGCTTTTCTTATAAGGCCACTAATACCATTCAGGATCACCTCACCTTCATGACATAATTACAGTCTAAATGTTCCACCCTTTAATACATCACCTTGGGAATTAGGTTTTAACATATGAATTTATGGTGTGGGAGGACACATATTCAGACCACAGTCAATTAAAAATAATAAAATGATAGGACAGACCTATGGAAAATAGCATTGCTGATTAGTAAGATATGGAGCAAGAGGTAATGATTATTTAGGAGCAGTGATAGCTGAGCTTAAACCAATTGTATTTTGCTAAGGAAATACTGTCAGTGAAGCTTTGACCTCAAAGTCCAGTAAGATTCTCTAAATACTTAGTTCTAAGAATGGAGAACTAAGAGGCTCAAGGCCTTTTATATTTGTACTCTGCTTGTGAGCGAAAATTATACTCACCTCTAAGTTAGTGAATGCCTTACATAGCTTCCCAAAGACAGGGAACATAATAATGTAAGTACCGAAACCAGATAATTTGGTTGTGAACCAGCATCTATACAAAACAAGGCTGGAAGAAATTAAATAACTCTCTTTGGTCCTAGGGAAATGATGGTGAATTATTAGAAGAGTGTGAATGGATACTTGGTGTATTTATACTTGTTATAAAATCCTTGGTGACTGTTCAAAACCAACATTATTTAAAACTTGTAGAAATGAATAAAAATTGGCAAAATAATGCAGGTTTATATTTGGAATAAAAAATAAGAAGACATAATTCAATATGTGTAAAATGTGATAATGGCAGCAACATTTTAAAAATCAAATATCAACAACCACAAATATGCCCTGAAGGAAAGTAGAATACACCACGCTAAAATATGTCTCTTTGACCTAAAGATTATTTTGAGCCAGTATTTTTAAAAAGTAGCAGAAACAGGAGAGCTCTGAAAGCTAAGCTGAAGTTACCCTTTTATAAGTAAAATGAACATTTAAAAGGGAAATCTCCAGTTGTAAAGTCTCCCTCCCTTTACCAGAAAGAGGATGACTCTAAATCTTTAGAAACTTGTTAATGGGAAAGGCATTAACTTGAATCTGCATAACAACCTTATTTTTGTTTACTGTGCTTTTCCTCATAACCTCCCATAACTGGGCACCCTTCCATTCTCAATGTTTTATTTTCTCTTTAGCTGGAGATGGTATTTAAGGTAATTGCTAGGGTCATTTGGGGGAGTTTCTGTTTTCCTGGGTCTCTTCCAAGTAAACTGTAGGTATGCATGCTATTAAACTTGTTTGTTTTTATCCTATTAGTCTCTCTTTATTTTGTCTTTTGTGTGGGGGGGATGGATATTAGCGAAGAATCTGGAAGGCTAACTGGAAATTATTTTTTCTTCCTCATACCTCTAAACTTTCTAAAAATTATTTATAAAAATTAATGATAGAAATGTAGAGTTGATATGTTTCCATCATCCCTGGTTATTTACCATATAACCTATGCCAAAGCTTAGGTGGGGGTTCAGAACAAGCTACTTTAATATGTGCCTCAGTGGTATGCAGATTAGTGTGAGCTAAAGGCAATGTTATTCACAGGCTCAAAAGAAACATCTGCTTCTCCCTTTAACTACTCAGAAAAAAGCTTGAAATAGAGGCCTTGCCCATAAGATATTATCGGAGATAACTTCCTTTGATACATGCATATATGTGTGTGGCAAACTTCTGTTTGCTAAATGACAGTTCTTATTATCCTGCAATGGTCCTTTGATACCCCCAAGGTGTGTTACCTTGCTAGCTCAGGATCTCTCCAATACCCCAGTCACATTTTCTATCTCTGAGCCTCTCCTATATGTGGGGCCTCCGTCTCTCTTATGTGTGGGTCTCCATGTTGCTTGTGAAAATGGGTTCTTGCAGTGTTGCAAGAAAGAAATTTCAAAGGGGACACATGTGGGAGAAGTTTCAGCATAATGGAAAGATTAATTTGGGGTCAAGGAAAGTAATATACCTTTGGGGATTAAGTAGGTGTACTAAATATACCTACTTCCTGGGTGGTTCTGGGTTTATCCTGGACCCGTCCCCTAACCAATCCCTTTCCTGGACTTTTCCAGGTTCTTCACCCTTATCCAATCTGCTACTTTTCCCAGATTTTCTCAGGCTAGATTCTTCCCCTTTATATCACTACTTTGTCTCCTACTGTGTATACCCCAAAGCTTTGCTGTGCCATCTTGGTTTGTACTGTGCCTGTGCCTAGCCTACGAATTTCCCCTATCCCTTATCTGGCCTTCAAGGCTAATCACTTGGTTGTCCCCTGGGGAGATTGCAAAGCTGACCTTCTGGGGATTAAGTTCCCTCTGGTGAAGCATGCAGCTTTCCCCTCAGGTATCTGAAGCTGTGACTTCGACTTAAACCTTATTCAGTGTAATTTCTGGACTCAACCAGGCTCAGCCAGTCTGGCTCCCTTCCCTTTTGTTAACTCCTAGCTGCCATGCTAACACTCATGCCTAGGTATGTATTCAGTTTGGTTATTTTACCTTGCTATTCTGTCTCATATATATTTGATTATTAGCCCTGTCAGAAGAACCTTGAGAGTGGAGAAAAGTTGCTTCCTCCTCCATACTTACAAGCAATTTTTAAAAGACATGATTTCTTGATTGATGGGATTAAGCTAAAGAATATTTTGATCTCTAAAATAAGTACTTTCAAATCAGAGCCCTCTGTAGTAAGACTATATTGTTGATGCCTGTTTGTATATTTCTTTTGTTGGTTTTCATAAGATTGCTAATCTGAAAATAAAAAAACTGGAGTGAGGCAACAACGTTTATTGGCACTGATTTATGCAGAAATCCAAATAGTGTCTCTTTTATTGGGTGAAGAAAAGGGGGTTTTAATATAAGGTAAAAAAAGAAAATAATCACAAGAATATAAGAAAGGAATATATTTTGGTGCTAATAAGGTAAATTATTCTTTAGCTATACATGGTTGCTCTCTGATTCTAAAGAACAGCTTTAATTACCAATCCTAATATTCAGAAGGTCTATTTTCCTGTCAGCTTTGCAATGATTGCTAGAAAGACCATGCTGCTCTGGCCCAGTCCAAAGGTTATTTTTTCCAGTTCAAACATTCTAGAGGTCGAAGGAGTGAGACCTACAGGGGAGCTCCTCTGGAGTGGCCTCCCTGATTCCACTTTAAAATAGCTCCACTTATGAACTCTTCATGATGTGCTTTTCCTCAATTTAAAGTTGCCAAATTATTTATAACATTTTCAAGTGAATTCCAGCCCTTTACAAGATTTGGTATCCTTATGAGGTGTGCTGTTTTTAAGCCCAGGTACATTGAAATGGTAAGTGAGTCTAAAAGAGTGTCTGATGTCTAAAGGTGTGGGGTAGCTCAGGACATGGCCCCTTCCACCACCCATGATGAGAGCTGCCAGGGGGTCCCAGGCCAGAGCGGATATGCATTGTTTTGGGACTGGACTGTAATTCTTGTCTTATCTCCTTTTGGGAGCAGTGACTTCTGGTCCTGTGACTGCTTCTTGACCTTTGTTTCTGCATATACACACTGAAGTGATGTAATTTAGAGTCACACATAGGACGTGTGCCTCCTTTGTCTGGGAAGGATTATAATAAACCTCAGACTGGGGGAGGCGCAGTCCCTCTGGCACCAACCCACTGCCGTCAGTGCATTCCCCTGCAATGTGAGCAATAAACAACATGTTCACGTGTGCTAGTCCTCTGGGTGTATCTGTTGAAATATCACGAACACTTAAGCAGCTCCCTGCTTTGGAGCTCCTGTGTTACAAAAAGTCAAAATACAGGTGATATGATGCGACATTTCCGAAAGAAGAGGAACTTTTCCGTAATGTTAAAGCTCTTGCATATCATTTTCTTATTTTCTAGAAGTTTTAATAGAGAGGATGTGTGAGTTACTGAAGTAAACTTTTTTATGATCTGATATAAGTCTTTCTTACAGTGTAAATATAGTTGTGTATTTACCATTTTTATGCCATTGTGACTCTATATTTCCTTTATTTCATCACTCCCTTGGTGCTGCAGCTTATTTTTCAAGTTAAATAAAAACACTAGCAAAGAAACAAAGAAAGTGCTGTAATCTTGTGACCCTTGTGCTGACAGTTTCATATATTTTGAAGTGAATAAAGATATGAAATCAGGATTATGAAACGAGCATGCACTTCAGAGAAGTGTTTCATAAATTTATTGCTTGGCTGTGTGGTACAACTGCCAGAGTTTTTGATGGACAAGAACATGCATCTGGAAAATGAAACACAGATAGTGGCTCACTGTAATTCAAAGATAATGACTACCAGAAGATACAATTGTTGAGCAAATGTGAGAATTTTGGTTTCCCAGGGATTTATTCGTTTGATGTATTTTAATCCTTGCCTATGGTAAAGGCAGAACATTGTCACTCAGATGGTGGGGTCCCACTCATTTTGTAAATTGTTCTGATCGTCTTTTTTATTTATTTATATCAACAATTCATGTGGCAGCTGGAAAAAGGCCTCTGCTGCACAGCAGTCAGTCACCTGCAATGAGTGAAGGAGCCCACGTCCAGGCTTCAAATGTCACCACATTGCCATCTTATTGTGAATGACTGAAATTTACTTCCCGTCGTTAGTGGTGCTGAAAATTGCCACAGGTTTCCACAGTTTATAATGTATTGTCTAAATGGAAAACATTTCCCGAATTGAATTGACCTTTTAGAAAATAGCACTTTCATCCTCAAAATGCAGGACTGATGCAATATTTTATTTAAAAAGGTTATTTAGTTATAAAACTTGGAGAAAGTATAAGGAATTAGAACTGCGTATATTGCTCTGTATAATGTATTGCTGTCAAAAAGCACAAAACAAAGACCACTGATTGCTTAACCACCTAAATGCTGCTGGGAGTAATGCACTGGGAAAACCACATCTTTCCTGATCAATAGGAAAGAGCAAGGAAAGGAATGAATGCCTTTTTTTATTCTGTACTTTTAATTAGTCTGTCATTTTCTTATCAAAAAGGGAATGGGGAACCTTGTTGAATTACTCAAAATGCAAGCCTTAGAAAATGTATCCACAGAGCAGAGTACTTCCTCATCATCCTGAAGTTGTGTGTGTGTGGTGGGGGGCAGGGCGGGAGAGAGAAAGGGAGGGGAGAGAGAGAGAAGGCATAATAAAAAATAGAAAGAAATGTTAAAAATTTATCAGAAACAATTATTTATGAGTGAACAAAAAAGTAAAGAAAAAATGGATTAACCCAAGTAATTTAAATGAATTGGATTATAAGTGTTTGTATCATGAATATTGTTCATTAAGCTGGAAGAAACAGATACAACAAGTCATCCAAAATAATGGAGTCAACTAGGGAAAAATAGCCATTTAAAAAACTTCTGATATTCTCTCTCTCTCACGCTCTCTCTCCTTTTTCCTCCCCCCCAAAAAAACTTGGTTGTTGACCATGGTCAGAGAATAAATAGGTCTCTTGAGTCAAATATTTTGGACAACATATTTCAAAGGAATTGAAAAAATGATGCACTGAATATTAAAACTAAGTTAAATTATTTTAAGTGCCTTTTACTATTCAGAAGATACTTGAAACATTAGAGCCATTTTTATAAAAACAATTATTTTTGGATCATAATAGTACTAAAGTTCCATTGTATTTGATTAGTTTCAATTCCTTTTTCTATTAAAGGAAAAACACTGTTCTGCCTCAGCCTTCAGATTGCATTTGGTTTGTCTGAGGGCTCTGCAACATCATGAATGCATTTGCAGTACTCTTAGAACTCTGGTTATCTGTTTAAGGCAGGGGTATAGCTCCATGTTTGGTCTATTCCAAAAGCAGAGAATAAATACGAGACTTGGATATAACTCAATAATAGTGACGCTGGTGACAATAATTATGACTCTGATTTCAGTAAAAATTTCATAAAAGAACTTAAAGATCAATGTAACATTGATGTTTTAGGTAAATTAGACAATAATTAATGAATAGCTATTATAATTGCACATGCAATATTGAAGTGTCAATGGTTGATCTAATATTAAATGCAATCATTGAAGGTTTTTTAGAACTACTTTTTAAACACATCTAAAACTAGCAACTTACATGACATATAATATTTAGATGACAGTGAAGCCACATAGATTAATTTCCATTAGAGTCCCTGAATATTTTTGGTCAGTGTCTGCTCTAATGCTGCCAGTGATAGACCATTTCAATAAATATGTAAAACTTAAAAAAAAAAAAACAAAACAAGACAAGCACAGACAATAGTATCTATAATCCAACTAAACAAATAGAATATTCTGAGTACATAAGAATCCCTTGTGTCTTTCCCTGATTGCGTCACTCTCCCTCCACAGATATAAGCATCATTTTCTATTAATCATTACTTTTCTTTTCACCTCATACAAATATATTTCTGAACAATATTTAACTTTGTCTATTTTTGAGCTATACATAAATAGGAGTTTACTTCAATTTTTGCTAGCTTTCTTCCATTGTTCAAAATTTTGATTTTGTAACCAACTTAAGTTTGCATGAAGGGTATTATACTTATAACATTATTATTTTGTATATACACACATATACATATACATATATGCATATATATATATATAGTTTTTTATTTTCTAAATGTTGCAGATGTTTACAAATGCAATTCAATTGACTTTGGCATATTAATTACTAAACATTTAGTGACCTTACTACTCTCTGTTATTAAATTTATATTTTGAGCTTTTGATGTATTTTAAAAATATAAATTGTATGATCAGAAAAAAATCATTTCTTTCTTTCCAGCTTCATAGGTTACTTTGTAACTTCAAGGAATCTGATGCTGAAGTCTGACACAGAATGATTGAAGGTGTCTGAAGGAGGTAATTTGTTTTTCCAATTGACTGAGGTAGATCAGACAGTAAATAGTATTAAAAACCTTGGCTGTTCATACAGAGAAAATGAACTTGAATTTTCCTCTTACTATAATGTAACTAAATCAAGCCACATTTATAAAAGTTCTAATAAAACAAAGAAAAATATTTTGTTGGAAATATAACTGAAAGTGCTTTTTGTATCAAGATAATTCTTAGCATTCTAGTTTGTGCAATCAGATCAGCTTCCTGTGTGAAAAATAACACTGTAAACAATTTTGAAATACTAGTATGAAGTGAAGAATTCTAATAATAGGTATATCAAAAATAGAAAAGAGTTTCTATTCATTAAAAATTAGTAATCATGTAGGACAAAACTTAGGAAAAATGATATGAAGAATCAATTTTAAAATAATGCATAAATTAAAGATATTTCTATTGAAGATATACAAATTCACTAGTAAATAGAAAGCTGGCATTTCTAAATAAAATATCATAATTAACAGATTAGATACAAATGTTAAAGTTATTCATTAAACTAGTTTTAGAAAGGGTATGGAAATGGGGATGTCATATAAATTAGTTACCATGTATATTATAACAATTCTTGAGGTCACATTACAAAAAATGTATCTAAATAATGGGGCCTGTCATTTAAGATAACTCTTCCACTACTTGATGATAATCCTATTAAAATATTTACACAAAACATGCATATACTAATAAGTTTGTTGCAGAACCAAGTGATTTTAATGATATCCCCATGCTATTTAATACTATGTAGCCATTACAAAATAATTAGGTAAATTAATGGACATTTGTATTATGTTAAATATCTCTAAATTAGCAAAATATTTGATATATATTTTATTTATATTTTATTTTATTGAATTTATTGGGGTGACACTGGTTAACAAAATTACACAGGTTTCAGGTGCACAATCCTACAACACATCATCTGTGCACTGTACTGTGTGTTCACAAGTCCAGTCTCTATTTCTAGCCATTCATTGTAATGCTATTAGCAATAAAAATAAACCATCTATTGACATTTATTACAATATAGACAAATCTTAAAATAAGTGGCTGAGTGAAAGAAGCCAAGTGAAAACAAAGCACATATAATATGATTCTTCTATACAAATGTCCAGAAATGTTAATCTATAATAAAGAAAGTAGATCAGTAGTTCTGTGGGAAAGTGGGTAAAGAGAAGGGTTAAAAATTGACTCAAGGAAACTTTTGAGGCTGATGGAAATGTTCATTTTCTTGACCATGGTGTGTGTGTGTACTGATTACACTCTACTCTAAATTTGTGTTTTTTTTTTACTTCAGTTATACCTCAATGGGATTCAAAAACAAAAACACACTGAGAAACCTAATACTTTAGGGTATTTGGATTAAGGTTCTTGCTAGACTTTATTCCAGGACAGGAAGTTTTCTCTCTTAGGAGGCTTACACCAAGGAATCTACTCTTCGGAAAATTATGTCATGGACCTTATGCAACCTACAGTTCACTGTAGCACAATGAAAAGATCTGATCTTGTCTAATAAAATGCACATGGTTAAGTCTTGGTGTTAGGAAAGTTATTTATTCAGAAATAGGCTTACTCTGCTACACAGAAGAAGTTATACCTCATTGTAGGAAAGCAGGAACAGGGTCTTAGTTGGGGACAATGAACCTTCACTGGAAGAGGTGATGTCTGCGGTCTTGTGATTGGACTGGATGAATATGGTCAATTACGAAACAAACATATGGAGATACATCCCACCAAAGAAAACATTTAACTTAATTATTATCTTATAAGGCCCATGATTTTCTTAGATTTATTTATTAGGTATAGAGCCTGTCTTTTAATACTACCACTGTTCAAACTCTTGTGTGCCTCTCAAACTTTTAAAAATAACGGACCCTCCAATGAAGCAAAATCTCACTCAAAAATATTCACCTCAATCACTATTCATGCTATTGATAAAAGCAAACCTTTATGACCATATATTTAGTTCACAAAGATACATTATAATCTTTATAATTAATAAGAATAATATAACTAGAAAATAAGAGCCCCATAGAGTCATATAGGATTTGTGGACTATTGTTGCTGGTATGTCAGTCTCATCCTGTCCTCTCTATTAACCACTTCTCTCTGGTTGTAAGCAGAAACTTTCAATTACTTCCCCTCCCTTTTAATTGAATTTATTGTGATGACACTGGTTCACAAAATTACATAAGTTTCAGGCAGATGATTTTAATACACAGCACCTATGTACCATATTTTTGTGTTCACCACCCTAAGTCAAGTCTCTGTTCTTCGCCATTTATCACCTATATACCCCCATTCACCTTCCCCCAAACCCCTCCTCCTGAGTACTTCCAATTTTTTCCCCATTTTTGCTCAGTCCTTCTACCCTCCATCCAGCCCCCAGGCATCTATTAGCTGTCAGCCTGCTCTCTATAAGTCTGTCTCTATTTAGCATGTTAGTTCGTTATATTCATTAGATTCCACAGATGAGTGAAGTTATATGGTACTTATCAATCTCTAACAGTAATATTCTCCAGGTCTATCCATGCTATCACAAAAGGCAAGATTTCCTTCTTTTTTATGACCTAGTAGTATTCCATTGTGAAAATGTAACACAGGTTTTTTTTTTTTATCTACTCATCTACTAATGGACACTTGGGCTGCTCCCAAATCTTGGCTATTTTAAATAATGCTGCAATGAACATAATGGTGCTTATATTCTTTCAAATTAGTGTTTCAGGTTTCCTCAGATAAATTCCCAAAAGTAGAATCACTGGCTTACAGGGCAGGTCCATTTGCAATTTTTCAAGGTAACTCCATATCGCTTTTCACAGTGGCTGTACCAGTCTGCATTCCCACCAACAGTGCACGAGGGTACCCTTTTCCCCACATCTTTGCCAACACTTATTTGTTGACTTACTCATGACAACCATTCTGATAGGTGTGAGGTGATTATGTGATTGTGATTTTAATTTGCATTCTCTGATGATTAGTGACATTGAGCATATTTTCATGTGTCCATTGGCTATCTGTATATCCTCTTTGGAAAAGTGTCCATTCAAGCTCTTTGCTCATTTTTTTTTTTTTTTTTTTTGCTGTTTAGTTTTATAAATTCTTTATAAATTTTGAATGTTAACTCCTTATCAGATGTATAGGTGAATATGTTCTCCCATTCTCTGGATTGTATTCTAATTTTGTGGATCACTTTCTTTGCTGTGAAAAAGCTTTTCAGTTTGATGTTGTCCCATTTGTTTATTTTTTGTCTTTGTTTCCCTTGTCTGAGAAGATATATCAGAAAAAAAATTTGCTGTGAGCAATGTCTGAGATTTTGTTGCCTATGTTTTCTTCGAGGACTTACATGATTTTGGGTCTAATATTTAAGTCTGTAATTCATTTACAATTTATTTTTGTGTATGGTGTAAAAAGGTGGTCTAGTTTTGGGTTTTTTTGCATGTATTTTTAATTTTCCCCACTCTGTTTATTGAATAGACTGTCTTTATCCCATTGTATGTTTTTGCCTTCCTTGTCAAATATTAATTGACTATAAAGATGTGTGTTTATTTCTGGGCTCTCTATTTTGTTCCATTGATCTATATGTCTATTTTCATGACAGGGCCTTGCTGTTTTAATTACTATGGCTTTGTAGTATAGTTTGATATCAAATAGCATGATTCCTCCAAATTATTTCTTTTTTCTTAAGATTGTCATTATTATTTGAGTCAGTTATTTTTAACCAATATAATATAGTAGAAGTAAAAGACTGTAATTTCTATGATTATGTTATATTAACTGGCAAAGATGATGGGATTTTGCAGGTGTAAATAAGGTCCCTGACTAGGTGACCTTAAGGGGGATTGTCTTTCCTAGGCCTGAGTTAACCAGTTAAAACCTTTAAAAGGTGGCCTAGAAATAACTTTCAGAAATTCAACTCTGTTGTTGCTTATGAAGAAACAAGCCACCAGGACATATACAGCTGTAAGAACTGAATTCTGCCAACAAGCACATGGGCATAGAGGAGTATCTTGAGCCTCAGATGAAACCCAAGCACCTATCAGGGTTTCAGCTGAAAAGTTCAAGATCAGATGGCCTAGCTAAGCCATGCTCAAACTCCTGACCTATGGAAACATGTGATAGTACACTTGTACTGTTTAAACTGCTAAATATCTAGTAATTTGTTATGCAACAACAGGAAAAATATGATACACATTAAAATTAAAAAATAAATAGATATTGTTATTAGTATTATATTCATTTTTTCAATCACAGAGTTGAGTCAGAGATACTTAGGAAGGTTGTCCAAGATCACAGAACATGGCATAGTTGGGATATAAATCCAAGCATTCTTGTTTCAAAGTAAAACAAATCCTTACGATTAAAAGAACAGTATTTTTACTTTCTGAATAAACATTTAAAGTATTGAACAATTTTAAAGTTAATTGTGTCCCAACACATTTAACAAGATTGATGATTAAAGTGAGAAAATTATTTTAGTCTAAAATTACATGTAACTCCAAAGGAACTATCATTCCCTTTTGAATTCAGACTAAATGCAAAAGATAATTGACATTCTTGCATAGTGTTGTATTGCTGATTTTAGATATAGAAAACAGTGTTAAAGAGTCAACTGCAAGAAAAAAAGCAGAGAAGAGGTTTATTTTGGGCTTAACACTTGATTTATATCTATTTTTATGGGTGAAAGGAGATTTTTAAAAACTTTTCAATGTACCTTTTAAAAAACTCATTTATCCAAATAACAGCCTTCTTGGTAAATATTTTGCAAATGAATTTAATGTTCACTGAAAGCCAGCAAAGGAAAGCATTAAAACCATCTGTGCTTCTCCAATAAAGTGCTATTATTTTAACATTCTCCTTACATTGAGGGTAGTGTTATGTGAAACTGAACAACATAAAATACCAAATGGAATAGTGCTGAATGCAGAGAGAGAGAAAGAGATTAAAATAATTTTTAGAAGATTGTTTAAATGACCATGTCAAGAGACAAAAGATCATTTGTCTCATTATATGAAGGTTGAAAGAGAGACATTAAACTGATCTATACAATTCTCACTTATTTTTTACTACAGGATTCATATCCTAAATTTTTTCATAGTTCTGGATATAATTGGATGAGGTTTGGATATAATTTTTCAGAGTATGATAGGTTTTTGAAAAGATTTCATGATATAATAAATTTTGAAAAGTCTCTTCTCTTGATTGTGTTCGTTATTTCTTCTGTGCTTAATCATAGCATTTCTTGCATTGGTACTTTTCTATTCCTACATGTCTGCTTAAATAGATTTTAAGCATGAGTCCTCTCAAATTATTTCCATATACTTCATCTTAGCCAAAAGGCCTAGCAGCAATCAAATTATATACTAAATGAATAAAATCATGTAGTGGGACATAACTAAATCAAAAACAACATTTTAGGAATAGTAAAGCACATCAGAGACACCATTAATTAACTCTTTCATGACATTACTTATCTTGTCACTGTTGAAGTATTTTAAATAGCATATTTGTTTATGCATTATTCCTTTAGGAACTTCAAAACCAGACAAGCCTTAGTAAATTGAAAGGAAAACAAATCGATGATAATGACATACAGAACTAAGAAATGATGCAGAATATTAAAAATCTAGAAGATAGCTTTTGTGTTATTTTACAAAACAATAGAATTTAAAGTGAAAATAATGTTTAGAGTTACATATAGTAACAGTTTTACTTAAGAAGACGCTGTTATATGTTATCAGCTTTAAGATTGCTTATATACAGAAATCTTTGTATGTTCCTTTTAATAAGATCTTGTGAAGTATACTATTTTAGGTTTGATACATTATAAGTACAGAAATTATCTTCCTTAACTATTTTAAATCTTTCTAAGGATAGGAAAAATAGCCTATGCACCTGTGATTGTACCCAGACCTTTGCATGGTGCTTTGCATACTGAGAAGCTCAGTTGTTAAATACGTATTATTGGTTTTGCTTGCTTGAATTTATCTACTACATGTATTTGACCTTTTATAAGATCTAAGTCTCACAATTGACCTAGCTCCTTTATGTTTCATTAAATTTCAATTCTTAATACTGTGTGTTATAAGCAGAAGACAAAAAAAGTCTTCATGTTATACTAGCATAATGCATGAACACTTCCATACCTCCACTCCACACTGTTGTGCTTCTAGAGAAATATTTCTAATCTATGACTCTCCAACAAAGCTGAGAACTTGCCTCCAACACTGGGGGTAGATGCCCATCTAGACTGTGATTCTCATCTAGACTCTTAATGCTTTGTAGCTACCATGAGTTTATTTCAGGGACCTTTTAACTGTTATAGCTGTGAATAAAATGATCTCCATTCAACCTGATAAATACCTCCTAACTTAGGGTAAAGAATAAGTTGATATTTCTGACAAAAAATTCCATTAAAACATATAACTATAATTTGTTTTCTTTTAATATTTCAGTTTGAAAATTAAAGACAAAGGAATAACTTATTGAATAATCACAAATTTAGAGTAATAACCAATAATTTTTCTGTCATTGCAGTCCTTTTTTAAATTAGGAGAACTATAAGCCTTAAAGAAAGTCATGCAAGTTGAATATCATGCTGTCTTTCTAGAACCAGATTCAAATCTCTAACCCATAATAGTAAAATAAGAGCTATTTTATAAAAGTTATATTGGACATACCACTGTAATTCTTAATGTAAAATTAAAATGATAAATGTGACAAATTTTCATGTCATACAAGAGGCAACAAAAGCAGGGTGTTCAGTTGTCTTTCATTCTTTCCATTTTACAGTGAAATATACTGGCATTTATTATTATTATCATTTCAGTTTTCTCCAGCACTGGAAAACAGCAGTAAAAATAAAATAAAACAACATCCAATTAATTTTATTGTGAGAAATAATTCTCTCTGTTTTCTACAGCTTCCAAAAAAGTTAGTTCAAATGTACAAAACAGTAGTTTAATAAATTATAGATAACAAGGTACTGACAAACTAAATAAAAAAGACTTTATCAGATCAGAATGAACAAGTTCAAAATGAAGCCTCATTGTAGATCAGATAAGAAACCCAAAAGTAAGTATTCACAGAGATTTACAGTAGTTCCTTCTTCCCTTAAAATATTATTCCAATATTCCAGTTATTTTTCTTGACAAACTCCTAGCTAATAACTTCTATTGTATAACTAATAAAATTCTTGCAAATCTTACTTCCATCAAATTAAATACCTTCTATCCTTTCTTCCTGCTTCAAAGAATCATTAAGACATCTCTACTGGATTTTAAATTATAGTAAATTATGTTGCTCAAATTTTTGCCACACTCATTTTCTTTCTTATTGGAATCGTAAACTCAATGATTCTAAGGGGAAAAAATAACATTACTTATAATATTCTGGTAGACCAAAATTACTAAGACTTACTATTATAATATTGTCACATGCATGAAAACATTGCATTAATTTGTAGCTTTTGAATAAATTTTCCTGTCTAATCATGCTCTTATATCTGTGCCATAGATTAAAATTCTGAATCTCTCATTCTTTCTCAAATGTATGTTTGTCTCCCTATCTACCTTTTGACTCCCTCCAGGACACAGGAAGCCTGAGAGTAAATTATTTAAGGTGACTTTGCTGAAGCTCAAACAAGTCTTAAGGTATATAGCAATATATGGGTAAATAGTAAGATTAGAGTAATGTATGATTTAAGTAATAAGACAATATTTTGAACATGAAATGATCTGGAAATCGGTCTACATAAACCATGAATTAATATTTTCTATATCATATGCCTATGTTTATTTGCAATTTCACAAAAGCTCATTATTGGAATATAAGGTTTAAAAACATTATTTGATGTAAAGTTCCATGAAAATGTATTATTTTGTGTTTATATCTAACTTATTTGGTTTACAGTAGTAATTGGTATAAGTGAAGTAGCATTGTAAAAACGTCAAAGCTAAAAAATAAATTTACCGTATTTTTTCTACAATTCACCTTTATTTCTATAATAGAATAATCAGCATATTATACTTTTATACAAATTCTAAGACTGAGTAAAATGAAGTTTTTATTTCACTTCTTATTTTAACATACTCCCTACAAGCCAGTTTCCCAGGCTGTGGAATAAGCTAGATAAGATGACAGTTCCCTCTGGATGTATCAAAACATGCCAGAGCAATAAAAAACCATGATTGCAAAGATTAAGGTTTCTGACCCCAGTCGAGGTATCTCAGCTTTTTAGAGAGCCATTGGAGAATGGCCTTGAACCTGCTCTCACTATGTGGCTGGCTCTCTCATCAGTGCACAGGGCATTTCACAAACATTTTGAAACTTAGAAATCTCTCTTTCAAAAACAGAGCTCTGGGGATGACTTAAATCTCTTAACCCACTGGCAAATTTATCTATCCTGGAGGATTAATCGAGTATTCTGTCAATAAACTTTTGAAGACTTGAGGGAAAGTTACAGACATTCATGTGGAGTACATGGCAGACATAGTAAAGGGACAGATGTAGATTCTTTTAAAAAAGAGTTTACAACTGAATTATGGAAATGAACAATTCATGCAATCAGAATAGATATGATCATAGTAAGACTAAACTAACTGTTAATGTAGTCATTTCTTGCCTATTGTGCTAAGAACACTGTTAGGCACAAATGTGGATTATGCAGAGAGCCTTCCCTCATGGATCCTTGTACCAGGAAAAACAAATGAATAGCCATGCATAGAGTAGAACATAGTCAATGTTAAGTGACATAACAAAGGTATTAATCAGCATCATGGAAGATAAGAAAAGCAGTTACTTTCATAAAGAAATGAAGACTTCCTGGGGACAGTTGGATTTGAACAAGGCTGGAAGAACTGAAAAAATTTAACTATAGGTGTCTAAAAACTACCACAAAGAAAAAAACAAAATGTGCTACCAATAAAAAGGACTTGAATGTCAAAGAATTTTACTTGAATTGTGAAGAACAGTATTTCCAAATCGTTGTGTAGAATATCACTGTCCATTGAGATATAAATAGATATTTCATTAGAAATAAATAAAGGTTTCACTGGAAGAATTAAATTTGGAAAAGATCAAGTATGCACTCTACAAGTAAAGAGATCTAGTGGGCTGGTGGTCATGGAGCAGAGACTATTATTATGACTACTACCACCACCACCACCCACTAACACAGCTGTGGCTACCAAACAGAAGCTGAAGCTAATGGGGTGTGAGGATGACATGCCATGGGTTCATGAATAAAGAAGTAGCCTGATTAGTTTTGACTGATTGATTGAAAAGGTAACCAGCAGTATTTTGGATAAAAAACAAAGTAGATGGGTGATTTTTTCTAAAATAAAGCCTGTATCATATCACTTCTCTAATTAATAGTTTGCAGTGTCTTCTCAATTTATTTAATGTAAAAGCCAAAATCTTTATTCTAGTCTTTAAAGTTCTAGGTCTAGGCCTATTATTACATTGTCTTTTCTCTCTCTCTCCCTCCCTCCTCTTTTCCCTTTTTTTGTCTCTCAACCTCTTGAAAATTCTGCTGAATCCACACTTTTTTCATTATTTCTGTATATTTTTTAACATACAGAGCATACATACTATAGAATGCTGTTCTCATTCCAGAGAACACCATTTCCCAAATTTATACATTGCTTATTCCTTCAGTTTCTCAAGTGTCTACTCTAACTCACTAACTTTTTAAGTACCTATTTTCATCTTTCAATTCTATTACACTGCTCAAATTGTATTTATCACTCTACCATCCTATTATATACTATAAATTTGCTTATTTATTTTCTGTGTGTCTCCCACACTACAGGGGCTGCTCCAAGAAAAAAAGGGACAGAAAAACTTCTGTATGCTAACTACCTAGAAAAGTGTCAGGCATGTAGTAGTTACTCAATAAAGAAGTATAGAAAGAAGAGAATGAAGAAAAAAATTAAAGATGTGGAAACTAATTAAAAAATGTTTCGTAATAATGAATGTGGAAGAAAATAAAGACTTAAATGTAGGGAGAACAGAGTAGACCAGAAAGATTGATAGTTAACTGGAAAGAATTATTTTATGCATGTATTGTATTGTAGGGAAATTAGGTAAGCTGTGAAGGCAGGTGGTTTCTGGTTCTATTCTTAGATTCACAACTTAGTAGTTGTGTGACCATATTCAAAATATTTCAATGCTCTGAACCTCAATGTCCTCCTCTGTAGAAAGGGAAATGTCTCCTTTTCAGAAGGCTATAGGTTATAGAGAAAATGATTGTCTAAGTATAGTCTAGGCTCTAACACTGGCATGTTTACAGTGTCACATATTTGAACTTATTTTTTTGAGATTTTATGTATTTATTTTCAGAGAGAAAGGAAGGGATGGAGAAATATGTCCCAGATGGGCACAGGTAACCAGGTTTATGGTAATTGAGGACGAAGAATTGAACTGAACACACACGAGTCTGTAGCAGAAAGAGAGAACAGATTTATTAAGCAATAGTACACCTCGCAGAATGTGGGAGTGGGCGAACTCTGAGCAGAGATTGACTGAAAATATTTTTAAAACAGGATTACAAATTTTACCTCAGCGGGTCTCCACAAGTAGATTTTTAGTTGTGCAAAATGATGAATAGTTTTTATATCTTTTGTAATTTTTGTTGTTCTTAGTATAGTACTACTTTTTTTACGTGATACTGAAAAAAATAATAAAAACCTCCATTTCTTCAACATTAGTGATCTTATTTTAATATTTACCTAACAAAATGGTTATATCTAATATGATTGATATATTCAAAAACAGGCTAAAAGCAGTAATTTGTCCATCACCACACAGCACATAAATTTAAAAAAAACTGGCATTCAAATTGAGATCTTTATGAAATTCAAATTCACCTCATATTTTCATATACCTACTATGATAATATATAGTTCTTAAATTGACAGCTTTTTCCTTGAGTGATGTTCACCTCTGTCATATAAGTTATCAAAACTTTTGCTTCTCCTTTGCTGACCACATTTTATACCATATACCTAAAATGGCTATTCAGATGACTTCTTTCTTCACAGACTCCTAGTGACTCCCTACTTCACTTTGATCCAAAAATAAATGTTAGATTATGACCTTTAAATATTTACTCCAAATTGTAATTTCTACCTATTATTTACCATCTTAGTTTATGACCCTTTGAACATAGCTCCAAAAATCCTTCCGCAGCTCAGAGGAAGTAGCTCTCAAAGAGTGGAGGGGGCTTAAACAAAGGAGTATGAAGTAACATAACTTGGAGAATTGTTTTTTAACTTATCACCCTTTTTCCTTAACAGATGTTCCCATGCCTGGGGTTCTTAGCATGAGAGGTTCCCCCCCACGCACATTATTTTTTATTATTGTTCAAGTACAGTTGTCTCCATTGATTTGACTATTCTCCTTACTTCCCACCTCATGACTGAAAGCAAATGCCCAAGGGAGTAAGGGTTTTCATTTTTCTACATTATTATCGCTGCCTAGGTCTATGTGATTAAACGTTCTCTCCCCCTTGGCCAAAGAAAAACAGAAAAAGAAAGAAAGGAAACAAAGCTGTTCTCTGTGAGAATTAACAGCCCATTAATAGGTGACTTAGAACCAGACTTGAGTCTAGAAAGAGTATTGTATATCCATTTTCTGAGACAAAGGCAGATAGTTTTCTAGGTGGACACTGGAAGAAAATAGGATGAACAAATTGCACATGTGATTGAGATGGCTATTCTATAAAACAGAGAAGAAACTGGTGTGACAAGAAAGTAATAACACACCTGTATGTTCTTAACTGAAATGGGTATGTTGATAGCAAGTAAAACTTTTCTGCCATTCTTTTTTCTAGTTCAGATGTAGCAATATGGGATTTTAGGTTTGCAGTTTCACACTTTCTAAATGTTTTCACAATGAAATATTTTTAATGAATTTGCACAATTTTATGTATAATGTATTGATTTCTATCTCAGTGAAGGACACAACGATCTACAATCTATCCTGTTGTACACATCTTATTTGATCTTTACTTTAAATTTTTTCATATTTTGTCTGCCTGAATTAATCCCCACTCACCTGGCCTCTTACCATGGAATTCAACAAAAGCTTTACCTCTTCAATAACCTGCCCCTGACCCATAATGACCTTGGGTTACAAATTTCTCTCTTATCCTCCCTTAGCAATGTACTATTTACCACCATTATACTAATCATGTTTGTGGTGCCAGTTTACGTATCTGCTTCAACCACTAGGGGATATATTATTAAAGATAAGACAGTATTTTTTGTGATATTTAAATCACTTATTTTCTGTCCGATGCCTAGCAGTTTCTATTGTAGCCTCAACTTTTGAAAAGGAGAGCTTAGAACCATAGTTTAAAAACCAAGTTTAAACACATTTTGCCATAAGTTTAAGTTTATAGGAATATTGCTGAAGGAAAATAGAGAGAAATGTCCATTCACACTAAGTTGAATGGAAATGTAAGAGACACCTTCCCTCCAATGCAGCCATCTGCTCTGACAACAGAGTTGAGAACACACATAGTATCTTTTAGTATATAAGAAAAAATATACTCAAATAAAAATGTAATGTACACCTTCAGAGTATACTGACATATATTCTAATGTTAGTTATTTTTGAGTACTTAAAGGATTTTTCTTTGGTTATTATAAAACATATACATTCATTTAAATTCATTTTTTATTGTGAAAATCAATCTCAGATCGATTCTGAGAGCACTTGTTTTCACATGAATGATTCTTATATATTATAAGAGGGTCCAGGCCCTCTTTTTCAGAAATTCTGTGAAACAAAAATATACAAATTTAAGATAAAATTTGTCTCAAAAATAAAATATATTTTTTTCATTCAGTAATGAATTTTTTTCATTTAATAAAAGAAGTGGAATGAGCTACATGAATGCATCACCCCATGTGCCTCTGAAGGATGAAATGCAAGTTCTGCACAATGTATTATTGTCTTTAGACTTATTATTTATTTCCTAACATTTTCTCTCTGATCAGGTTTAGTTCCCCACTTAATAATATGATTATGACCTGTAACACCATATGGATGTTGAATTAACTTTGAATTATTATAAAACCTAATTTGACTTGTAGAAGTTATATAAACTTATTTATTTTATCAGAGGAAAAGAAGTATAATAAAGAGCCTCCCCTACCCCACCAAACCTACCTCCAAGGAAATTTTGAGGATTAGTACTAACTTGGTTAGAGTTAATTACAGGGGCAGTGGTTTTATATGTAGGAAAGTGCCAGGCTGTAATAAAGGCGTTTCCTAGGTATGATCATGATAAAATGAAATGAAACATGTATTAGTTTCACAGCAAGTCCTTCATGGAATGGAAGATGCTGGAGCTGAAAAATAGCCAGCTTTGGTAACAGCATGCAAACAACCTCCAAAATCAAAAATCATTCAAAAAAGGCCTAATGCCACAACTGTATCAAAGCTGGCAGGTGCTCATTACACAGAACATTAATTGGGGAGATTTTCAGGGAATTTTAAAGATAATCTTCTTTGCCAAATATCTTAAAAGCAATGTGTCTCAGGATAAAAATACTGAATATTTCATAATTTGTAAACGGTGAAGATGAAAAAGGTAAGTTAGAGGATATTTTCAATCTCAGAGTAATTATGTAGTTTTCATTGGGCTTCTCTATTTTTACTGGAGGAATACAGTCTGTGCAAGAGTGTGAAAGAAAATCAGAATTGTTTAAGTATATATACAATAAAATCACAATAATCAGAAGGATGGATCAGATGTTTGATATAAAATAGCAAGGATACAGTCCTAGCAAACAGTAATGAATACCTAGATAAGGACTTTGAACTACAGTTTTGGTAAAATCCTACGCTCTTGCATCTAAGTTTTTTCAGCAGTACATGAGCCGAGTCCTCTCCTAGCAAGGTTCCCAGTGTCCTGCAAGCCAACTTAATAATCTTATGTGAAGCCTCCAACACTTAACTGTGTCTTCCAGTGAGTTCTGAATTAGTACTACATTAACTCAAATTCAACAAAGGAAGAGGTTTTTAGAAAAGTGATAATATATGCCAAATGAGAATCAATAACCAAATTGTATTTGATCTCATAAAGAAATGTAAAAAATGGCATTAATCTGATTTAAAGTTATAAAATTTTGTAGATTGAAGTGGTAAATGATTTTCTAAAATTATATTATCCTTCAATATGTATCCTTGGTTACATGAGCTTGAAAACACAGAATAAAAATGTCATATAAGAAATTTCAGTAGGAAGACCTAAGGAAAATATAGCATTGATTAGAGATCCAACAAAAAGGAAGTAATAATTTAAAAAACAACTCATGATGCTTCTTCTAACTGTGGGCAAATATCCTTCTCCCATCAGAAGGATATTTAAAAAGCATGATTAGGCAAATGAAAAAACTAGCAAAAAGTTACATCTGTGTTTTAGTGTTTTCTAATCTTCTAGTGCTTCTTAGAAGTAGAGCAGATGAGTGAGTGCATGAAAAAATTAATATTTTTATTTTATCCGGCTTTGTATTCACTCTTGTGACATACAATCAATTCTATGTAAGGTCTTTAATCTACCTCAGTTTTATTCTTGTCCTTTTAAGCCTCCAAACTTTGATCAATTTCTTTAACCACACCTTTGTTAATATTTTCAATTCTGTTTTCAATTTCCATTTTTGAATCTACTTCGTAAACAATCCAAAAGGCTAATTTCTTTGTTGCTATACCTGGATAGTTGATTACAATAAAAAAAATCACAAAATTCTTCAAAAATTGCCTCTATAAATTAATGTTTTCTGAGCTCAATAGAGCCATTTACCCTGCTCACCAATTCAATATTTTGTTAAGATTTTTCTCTATTTTTCATAATGTTTAATCATACCATTTCTTATCTCCTCAGTTGTCCTACCCTATTACGTCCCCACTCATTCTCAGCAGAAAACCTGTTCTTTACTTCACAGAAATGTAGATACACTCAGATAAAAACTCCTTCAAATTCCCGAACCCCATCTGCCAAGTCACTATGTACTATAACTACCTTCTATATCATATTATGACAGCAAATGTCTCATTTTGGCTGAGGGTAACTCCTCCACTTGTTCCCTGGATCCCATGAATGCTACCTCAGGAATTGCATTCCAATTATTGAAGCTTATCCCATTGTCCCTTATTCTTTCTCTGTTTTCTACTTCCATTTTTGAAAAGTCTTCAAGTTTTTCCTAGTTGTTCTTACACTTCACCTCTTCTCCAGTTTTATTTCCTTCTCTATTACCTGGCATTGCCAAACACCTTACAAAAGACATCTAAAATCCCTGGACCTCCTTTCTTTTCCCATTTATTATTCAGTCATGGCTTTCTGAATTTCATCCTTTACTCATCCACTTAATGAGCTCTCAGAAAGAATATTCCTGAATTTTTGTTCCTATACCCAATGATCACTTAGTTCTCATTTATCCATTTTTCAGGGAGTATTTAATATTGTAAAGCATAATGTCTCCTCTTGAAACAAGAATTTCCATAGGTTTTTCAATGTTAAGCTGTTTTGGTTCTTCTCCTACCCCACTCCTTGATTGCTCCTTTTCAGCCTCCTTACATACATATGCCTTGAACTCATTCATTCACAGGTCACTCTAACCAATCTGTTGATGACTCTTTTGACAGATTCTCTGCAGTGTCTGTCACTTATTCAAGTGACCTGATTCACTTAACACACTTGTAACATGGCATTCTTTACATTAATCTATGAAATGATGAAAGTAAAATCTCTAGATTCACTTCTAGTAAGGGGTTTTCTTTCTATGATCTAGCACCAAACAAATCTGCATGACTGTCATAAACCCTTATGTGTCCTCTGGCAAAATGGACAGGGAGGTGTTTTGTTGTGTCTATTCTATCTATGTAAGGTTTTAGAGATAAGCAAACACTTAAATATTAAATGAAAAATTTAAAATACAGGAAAATAGACCTGGCTGGTGTAGCTCAGTGGATTGAGTGTGGGACTGAGAACCAAAGTGTCTCAGGGTCGATTCCCACTCAGGGCACATGCCTGGGTTGCAAGCCAGGTTCCCAGTTGGGGGCACATGAGAGGCAACCACACATTGATGTTTCTCTCCCTCTCTTTCTCCCTTCAATACCCTCCCTCTAAAATAAATAAATAAATATCTTTAAAATACAAGAAAATACAGAAGAATGACTTCAAAATATTTTGTTAGGGATGAGAATACAAAAATGAATTTCAGTCTAAAAAGATATATTTATCACAATTTCATCTGAAAAAAAGACTAGTATTCATAATATACAAATGAACTTTTAGAATAAGCACAACAAGTATAACAGGAAAAATAGAGAATAGGCATCTCACACAAAAGAAAATCTAAATTGCCTCGACATGTAAAAGGTATACAATACCAATACAAAAAGTAAAATGCAAATTACAATCCCAGTGAAATGTAAATTAATATCTAATATATTTTTAGATGTTAAGATGCCTGACAACACCAGATGTTGTCCACAATGTTAAGCAGTGGGACAAATTCCAATATTTGGCATCTTCTCTAGAGAAACCTTCACTTATGAACATCATGAAATGTGTAAGTGTGTTTGAAGTGGTATTATTAATAACAAGAGAATAAGAACATCCTAAATGCTCATCAATATTAGAAAAGATAAATTTTAATGTACAAATAATATACAAGCCTAAAGTAAATGAAATATAATTGCGTATCAATATGGATGAAACTTGAAACTCATTTTACTCAAAACAAAGTTATACAACAAGTTCCTAAATAGGAAAAAATAAAGTTTGGGGGATATTTATGTGTATAAGTGTACACCAGAAAGAAAATCAAAAGAATGTTTTTATAAATATACTAAATTTAGCATTGTAACTAGTACTAAGGCTGTGTGACAGAAGAAAATCAAATTTGTTAGGACCATGTACTGAAGTTCAACTATACTGCTTCTGTTCTGTTTCATAAGCTGAGTTGTGTATGTTTTCACTTTATTATAATTCTTTAAATTGTATATATCAGTTATTTGCACTTTTTAATTTACAAAGTTTATTGGTCAAAAAAGAGAAGAAACATTTCTCATTAACTGGAAGAGAGTGTAATGTCCAACTGAGGTTTTTGAAAAATGATAGACATCTCTTCATGTAAACAGAATGATCTTTCACAGACACTGTGTCATAATCCCTGAAACCTATGAAAATGCTACCTCACATGGAAAAGTGACTTTCAGATGTTAGTTAAATATCTGGAAATTAGACAGTTATTTGGGATTAATTACTCAGGTGAACTCAGTGTAGTCATAAGGTTGTTACAAGAGGAAAAGGGAAGCAAAAAGTCAGGGGAACATATGTGTATAGAAGAAAGGCCCAGAAAGGTTCATCTGCTGATTGGGATAAAGGAGAAAGGGGACAAGGAATACAAGTAGCCTCAAGAAGCTGGAAAAGTCAACAAAGTTGGAAATAGATTTTCTCCAAAGGCTCCAAAAGGAGCATGATCCTGACAGCACCTAACGTTGGTTCAGTGAGACCTATTTTGGCTCTCTAATATCAGAGCTCTAATATAACAAAGCTGAGTGCTTTCACACCACTAAGTTTGTGGCATTTTTGATATAGTAGCAATAGGAAACAACTGTCTCTTCAATTCAAATGACCTTCAGGAACTGCTGGAAAGACAAAGATAAGAAATTACAACAAATGTCTCTGTCTACATCATCGCTACTATTACCACTTAATTTATCGTTAGCTGTACAGGGCATTTTGCAAAAATTGGCTACATATATTCTGTATTTAAATTTAGCAATAAATCATTATTTCATTTAAAAAATAAGGAAACTAAGGCTTTGATAAGTTAAGAAAATTATCAATTTTTCAAAAGCACAATGTAATTTTACTGGTATATGCCTAAACTTATTTACAGATAAAAATGCATTTTATCTGTGAAATCACCAGAGATAAAACATTATGCTTAATTTATAATTCAACTAATTATCTGCTATAAATGTATGCATTACTATGCATACATTATGTTATAATTAATATAACTATGATTATAATTATATATAAGCATAATTGTATTGAAGTACTTCTATCTGATCTGTGAACATTTATAAAAATATGAATCACAGGTGAAAATTCCTCAGAATGAGGATGTGGGCCCTAGGAACAATGCTGCAGAACTAGACTATAAATTCAAACCTTTGTGATAAAAGGAAAGGGACTGTTTGTGAATAGTTCTCATTCAACCTATTTTATGCATGTATTAAATTATATGCGAATATTGATTTAGCTATTTGCTCTAAATTTTCCTCAACCAGAACAGTTTGAGGAGGCCTAGTGTAATCTAGGTATATGAAATATATTTCTCATTTTTCCATCGCATTCAATCAGTAGAACAAATTTTACATTGATCCCCATGCAAGTAAAGTGTTAGTGAAGCTACAGAATCAGTAAGAATAAGAATGAATGAGTCAACGAGAGAACTAGAGAGAGAGAAAGAAACCAAGAGGATGTTTTTTGGATTGAAAGAAGAACAACATGGCAACAATGAGGAGGAAAAGTTACTTACTGCCAATTATTTCTCTGTTGTAACATTTATTTTTTTCAGGTTTATAAAGATGTCAACTAAAACACTGAGGAAAATAGTTTACAAACACAAAACTCAAAAAAATATGATCAAAAAGAGATCAAAGACATTTAAGGAGATTAATGGGGTGGCTGGAGATCAAGTTTCTA